>JARJEB010014041.1:0-16804 GCA_030264535.1 Liometoxenus newtonarum | reverse complement strand
CATAGGACTGCTCTACTGCGTACTGCACGCAGATTGGTCCGTTACCGTTACGCGAGTTGGGTTGCATAGAATTGCTCCACTGCGTACTGCACGCCGATTGGTCCCAAATCACTTTATGCTCCTTGGAGTATAAACCGAATCACTTTATGCTCCTAGGAGTATAAATTATGATGAGTATCGGAGGCACCATAAAGCTATACTTATACAGCATGCAACAGTGAATGTAATGTGTCACTTATGCGACGTTCGGAGATAAAGGTTTATTATTACATGAAAGTTTTGTCGCTGTTTTCATGTCAACGCTTAAAATAAGTAAACAACTTGCCGATCATGATTGGGAATTTTCGCATAATAGATAACTATAAGGTGCATTTCTTTGTAAGTAACTTTTCTGACGAGTTAAAGTGAAAGCAAAGAAACTGTTCGTGAAACTGATGGTGCACGGGATCGTTTTCAGAACTTTCAGTACTTACTTTTCAAGTCAAACATAATATAAATTTGCCCTTCAATATTCAGAACTTCTCACTTGGATCGAAAAAATCCATATTTTTCTTGCACAAAAACTTTACGCGTAACATTTGGCGGTAAAACTCGACGCCGAGCTCGACGCATGCTATTCAAAGGTAAAGTCACAACTGCGCATGCTTTCACTTTTCTACCTGTCTCTGCCGAGTGTTAGAAAAGTTAAACTTTTAGGGAGAAAGAAACAGCTTTAACTTTAACGCGTGCAAAAAAATAAGCACAAATAAATACAGCTATTCAGAGGTACAAGGCGTATTTCTTTGTAACTAACTTTTCTGACGAGTTAAAGTGAAAGTTAAAAAATTGTGGTGGGGACCATGTGCACCATTAGTTTCACGAAACCTCAAACCGTTTCTTTGCTTTCACTTTAACTCGCCAGAAAAGTTAGTTACAAAGAAATACATCTATTGTCACAACTGCGCACGCTTTCACTTATCTAACTGTCTCTGCCGAGGGTAGAAAAGTTGAACTTTTTGCGTGAAATGGTACAAAGAAACAGCTTTAACTTTAACGCGTGCAAAAAGTTAACCACAAAGAAATGCACCTATTATAAATGCGGTGTGGACACAAGAAGCAACGCACATACGCCCAAGAACAAATACTCGTATGTGAATACGTATGGATATGATGAAAATATGACCTTTAAAAACTGTTCAACTTCCAAGGATGGAAAAGTGATGAAAAAGTGACAATGTGAAACAGACTTTAGATAAGCTGAGAAGTCTGCACTATTACAAAATTCTAATTTTATATTAATAATACCGTAAATAATGTACATTCAGATAATTATCAGCAGTGAGCTTTCAATCAGTATGGGTTATCGATTTCATCAAAAAACCTGCAAAATTAAAAAAATAAAATAATGATTCGAAAACGCTCGAAATTCAAGTGATTTTTATCCTTTACACAGCAATAATTTGCTTTGTTTCTTTTTTTTTAACACAACAACATCATTTACTGTTTAACATAATTAAAACATCGATTTTCAAAGATGCAATACAAATCAGGTTTTGAATTTCCCGCCACCGGAAGTCCCGAACGAAAAAACAGCAAAATAATTAATGGCCGATCAAGTTGGAATTTTATGCTATTTTGGACCTTACTCTCCTTGTATTTCAATTGAACATAAGATTCATTATAGCAACAAATTTTTGTCGCCGTTTACATGGCAACGCTTAAGAAAAGTAAACAACTTGACGATCATGATCGGGAATTTTCGCATATTTCATTAGGCGCATTTCTTTGCGTTTAATTTTTTTGCACGCGGTAAAGTTAAAGCTGTTTCTTTGTACCATTTCTCCCTAAAAAGTTCAACTTTTCTAACACTCGGCAGAGACGGATAGAAAAGTGAAAGCATGCGCAGTTGTGACTTCACCTCTGAATAGCATGCGTCGAGTTTTACCGCCAGATGTCACGTGTAAAAATTTGAGATTACCATTTCTGCTTCTGGTTTTTGTGCAAGAAAAATATGGATTTTTCTGATTCAAGTGAGAAGTTCTGAATATTGAAGGGCAAATTTATATATTTGACTTGAAAAGTAAGTACTTAAAGTTCTGAAAACGATCACGTGCAGCATCAGTTTCACGAACCATTTCTTTGTTTTCAACTGTATCTCGACAGAAAAGTTACTGCAAAGAAATGCGCCTATTGCTTCAGGCAAATGAAGTGACAGGCAAGAATTAAATTGATTTATTTCCAAAATAACAATTTTACTCACGTTTTAATCATTTACACAGTTTAATTACAGTTGAATCCTGTTTTATATACTTTCGTGGCTGTCTTCTTTCTTGGATAGCTTCATGAAACCGAAAACAAGGAATGCGATCAAGATAGTCAACATTTCCGCTGAATTTCATCATTTAAGGTTAGCAACAAATTAATATCATTTAATATTAATATTCTCTGGAATATTCCGTATTTTCGTAGCAAACATTACCAAACTGTACATGCAAGCTTAAATTGTGTTCTTGTAGGCGGCCAGCAGAGAGATGGTTCAAAACACATCGACCGAACTCACGATTTGATTCGGAAAAAGTTCTTCCAAGCCCTGCATCGGAAGAAAATGGAAATTGCGGATGGATCTGGTTGCAATAAGGTTGGCTAGCATTAAACATATCAATGCAAACAAACAACCAAGCAGTCTCTGAACTGAGGGCATGCGTCTAATTCTTGGAAGTGAGGATATCAACGAATCAAATCGAGGCAATCGTTTGAAACATAATCCATATTTCAATTTAAGTGATGAATCTAACATTTATCTGAAAAATTCCTTGTTCTTGTGGTATAATGCAAAAAATAAATACCAATTATCAAAGAGGGAGTTAAGCGCCATCATCCACCGCAGGACCGAGTCAAATCGCCTCGATTGCCTCAACCGTTGGGCAAATATTTTAAGATAAATAGCAAATTCCACATTGTTCCGAAACAGTACCTGTTCCTGTGGGAGAATGTAAAAAATCTACACTCATTATAAAGGAGGTAGTTAGCCTCAGCAAGAACAAATCAAAGCGGGCCAACCATTCAACAGGATATTTTAATTTAAATGGCAAATTCAACATTAATCTTATTGTTTTTCGTTTATAGCGAGAAAACCTATTTCATATTATTTAATTATCTTCTCTCTGGTCGCATGTACCTGCGGCTAGTCAGTGAATTGCAGTTTACACTAAATAATTTTACATAATAATGCATATTAATCAGAAAATAGACAATCATATGCTCTACCCGAGGGAGTACCACTAAGTCTCTTAGAAATCTGGCTCACTGAAATTCAGAATGTTCAATTTTAGCTTTCCCTGAAAATAGACAATAAAATGCTCCTCCCGAATGAGTACTAATAAATTCGTTGGAAATCCCGCTCAGTGAAATCCAAGTTTGATTTGGGAGGAGTAAAGAATTTGGAACGAAAGTTAAGTATTTCATAAAATATAAAAATGCATGAATGAATAAATAAAAATCTTTTTATATTACATTTTTTTACGTATGTAACTTTGTATGTAAGGAAAACTTCAAAAAGGCACATTGTGTTTTATATATAGATATAAAAATCTCGATAATCAATAATAACGTTTGATAAAATCAACAAATTTAACAATTATAAGTCTAGAAAGAGTAATTGTAATAGAAAAATATGACTTAGATTAAATTAAAATATAATTTTAATTTATATCATTCCGCTCCATAAATAGAAACATATGCAATTGATGAAACCATCCAACAATGTCTTTCTATCTGATACACAAGAATCAGAATCGTCATATTTATGTGAAGTTCTATAAACTGCGTACAGATCCTAAGAAAATAAAAAAAAACATTTAAATAAAGAAATTAAATATAAATACAAGTTGATTACCCCTCTATTGATATGCATATCAATTGAAAGCATCATGAATGCGCCAACATAGCGCGGATGCAAAATTACATAATGTTGTATGTTTCCATCATCGGATATGTAAGTCCTATGCTGGTCCTGATATTTGTTCAATAAAATCTTTGCTAATCCCTGATACCAAGTGAATGGTTGGCGTACTAATGTGCCTAGATTCGGATGAATGTCGCATAAACTTTCAAGTTTTGCTAAACTTTTTAACTCATCGAATTCAGCGTAATTCAGTTGGTTTGTTTCATGTTGCGATAACAATTTATTCCATAATAGATGAGTTCTGCAATGTACCATCCCTGGGGGAAAAATCGCTTTAAAACTGAATAATTCTTGATTAAGTAAATTGGACATACCTTGAGTCACCATGTCTCTGATTGTCGTTTGTGTGTCGTCGGCACAATTTAAAATCAATTGCTGCATAAGTTGTTCGTGTGATGAGTAATATCCCAAATAATTAACGGATTCTTGTTTGATCTGTACGTGAGATGGTTTCTTTTTAAGTCGTGAACGTTGTTTATCATCGACAGATTCGTCTTCAGTGGACTGATAGTTAGGCAATATCAAGGATTTTTCTGAATCTGATGATTTCCTATCAATTGATTTTTCTAACTCCAATTCTTTATCTATTTCGATTTCTTCGTCTTTACCCGTTGGTTCTTCATAATTAATTTTACTTGTATATGAAACTGTTCTAAATTTACCTAATTTTCTTTCAACGTCAAGTTTTGGATAAATTTCCCTGCAAAAATTAAAGTAAAATAAGCATGACATTTTAAGAAAACACTCGAAATAAAAACAAAGCAAAAACATTTGTTTCAATTTAAATGTTAAGGAAGATTTTTCATTTATGAGTGTTTATTTTTATCTAGAAATGGATTGAATACAAACCTTCTTGAAGTCAATATCAAATAATATTTCAATTGCAAATTGTATTCATTTGTGTGAGGGCAAATATTAGAAATAATAATCGTAATATCAAAATCATCTGTATGTTGTCTATCCTGAGAATCTTTGTAAGAAACGCCGGATATATTAGAAACTTGTACGAGCACATATTCTGTAAAGTTAGTCTCTTCATCGACCATATTAACAACGTTCAAGTTGTATTGCTTAACGTTGCTTAAGAGATAAGTATAAAGGTGTTTTCCTTCAGTCCGCAAATTTTTAATAACAATTGTGTCGGCATGTACCAAATTACGAGCATAATTCGGAGCTTTGTTGTAGTACTTCATAAAATCATCAAGGAAATGTGTTAAATGATAACCATCACATACTTTGTAGCCGGTGTTATTTGAAATATAATTGTAAATTGATCGCAAATGAAAATCGTAGGTGAACGAATGCAAATGCATGAACACTTTAATTTTGTCGCTTTCGTCCAAAAATGATTGAGTAAACTAGGAACAAAAGAAGACAAATAACTATAGTAGGTGTATTGAATTAAATAAAATTACTGTGGAACTTACCTGATTTATAGCTGCACGTGAATTTGACGTTGGAATTCTGTTACATTCAACTGAATGCAACTTAGTTATAAAGAACGGTTCACATAATTCGATTGTAAATAAGAGTATTCCACCCAAAATCGCTTTTTGCATGTAAAATATTTCCTTGTTGGGATGATGATGTTTTTTACCGCTGTGTTTCTTCATAGGTGCTTCAACTTCCAAAGACATAAAGCCCAAAGTTTGTAAATAACGTTTATATTCAGAAATGAAAGCTTGAAAGAGTGATTCGTGCCATTTTTCTGCCAGACGATCAATTACGGAGTAATTTAAAGGATTCATTATGGAATGATCGCGTGTTGCAGCCGCTAATAATCGAAATCTGGCAAGAAATAATAGTGGTGTGTGGCAGTAATGTATAATTCTTGAATTTTGAATTAACAATTGGATTTGGCCCGCTGTACTTGTATTTGTACGTGATTGATACATCGCATACAATTTTTTTAATTCCTCTGTAAATGAAAATATAAAAATTGTTAATGAGCATTGTTTAATATATGTATAAAACAAAAACCAAATACTACTTACCACGATGCTTCTTGTCAACCTTCTTAATTTCGTACATTTCAACTGTAATTGCAACAATTGGATCGAAATGATCATCTTTAACGACTTTATAATTATCTCTGAATATTTCCAAAGGAATGCTGTCGTTCAGATTGCCTCGTTTCAAACGATCTTTCGGAAATTTAATCATTAATTCAACATCGGCTATACAATGAATATACGGATTTGTTATGTTAAAAACTTTCCGATCCATAGCTTGATTGTGGAACAATCCCATTTTTTGAGCACAACTGGCACTTAAAACGGTTGCTCGTACATTCAACCATTGCTGTATATTTTCACATTGATTTCGTAGCTTCATCACATTTTCTTTCGACCAATTATACGTATAAAGAACAATCTAATAATATAAAACTATTAGTAAACTTACCAATAAAAAAAAAGAAATTAAAATTACACTCACCGAGTTACATCTTATAACTCCCCATAAAAGTTTTTGCCTTGATATGAATGACCCATTAACGAATCCAGGAAGAAACTTTTGGTAATGTTTCAGTGCACTTGATTGAAGTGCAGGAAATTCGTTCCCGTTCTTTGATAATAAGTACATTTTCCAATGTTCCAAATTACGCGCAATAATAATTGACTTTTGTACAGAGCATGAAGGAATATACGGAACGTACACGTTTCTTGTAATATCGTGCGAATAGACTTTAACTGCATCATGGCATAAATTCGTTATGATATTTTGTAATTCCCTAATCGTACTGTAAAGTGGATGAGAATGGTGCAACTTGATTGTTATATTTCGTACAGCAGGCGCTTTAATTTCCATGGCAAAATCAAACCATTGATGAATTATTTCATCATAAGTAAAAATAAGTCTTCCTTCATCTCCAGCTTCCAAAGTATCAACGCATACACTTTGCATCCGTGTCGGTTTTAATTGGGAAAATTCATTGTCAAATAATATTGCTCTCTTTGCCGTAGAGTTGGGAGGAATGCCTTTAATCCGTCCACGGCCAGATAAATTTTCGTATTTAATTTCGTTACGTTTCATTATTTCATTAATATCAGCACCTTCTAGTTTGGTATCTAAAGCAATCAACATTTTGTTCTCGCTTTTGTGTAGGTAATCCGAGTTGGGGTTTATGGAATCAATTAAAAACTTTCCTATAGTTACATCATGTGGAATTTCTTCACATAGACCATTTTTCAAGAAATTATGTTCGGTTATAATGTCCCAAGTTGCATGACTTGTAGCCGCACATAGTTTTTCACGCAAAATATCAAAATTCACACGTCCTTGTTTCCATATACGAAATTCTAAATACACAGATGGTAGTTTACTACTTGTGTTGTCCATTACTTTTGAAGCAATTATATCAATGTATTCTTTATTAGCAATCAAATCTTGAAGATTAATATTCAATTCACCAAGTAAATTACTTGAATCTTCAATGATAGCAAGTGCGATACATGCAATACCACGACTTCCAGAAGCAGGATTTTGACTTTGATTGTAAATGAAAATATTGTCATCGATAATCTTATTGTTTTCATTTTCAGTGTAGTCTTTAAATCGGTAATTGTTTGGGTCTGTATATTTGGGAATATTCAGAAACTGAAGTAGATTTTGTTTCAGATACAAAATAAAAGAATCTAACAATTTTAGCGAATATTCTTGAATCGACAACTAAAATAATTATTTCATTGTAGTAACTAATACTATAATATAATATAATATTACTACTAGCAAATTACTTACCCTAATGATATCCTCTGGTTGTTTGAATGGTTTTTGTAAGAAATGAACATCTTCAGGAGTTAGAGGACACATGGCATTTCTAGCTAACATAACTGATAACAAATCCAGTACAGCATCATCCAAACGGTTTTGTAGTACTTGTACCAAATCACGTCGGATATCATCACCTACTTCAGTGATACCGTAAACGTTTAATGTAACTGCATCTTCAGTGTAACCATCTTTTGTGTCTTTTTCGCCAAAGGATCGTACACGTGGTCGAATTTCTGACTAAACATTAAGAACACCGAAAAATAATAACACTAAACCGTTAACAATATTAAAGATTAATAATACTGACGCTTGTAGTTGATGATATACTAAAATCTGATCGAGTCAATATACTCCTTTGTTGTCCAATTGGTAAAGACGCAATTGAAGGACTCCGGCTAACTGGCTGTTCAAATTCGTTAGATTTCATTTGCATGCCTTTCGCGTAAACATTTTGTGTGTTTTCGTGCAAACTGAAACGGAAGTATTATTAAAATATAAATAAAAACATTAAATAAGTCATCCTTACCGTAAATAGAATACATTAGCATTATTATCTTTATAAACAAACATGTTATTTCGATTTGTAACTGAAAACTTATCCAAAACAGTCTTCAAAGCAGAAATACCAATGGATAATCCGGAAGTCTTTCCAGGACCTGTCTTTAATCTAGGATGCAGTATGAAAGGAATCTCCCAGACCACTGGACAACTAAAATATCCAACTTTAAATGGTAAAGCTGCTTCTATGTGAGGTGAAGGTACGGATTCACTCTCATCATTCATCTCTTCCATGCTTTTCAGACGTTGTAGAACATTTCTGTTGATACCGTTTTCGTTCCAATCGCCAAAATTGTCGTCTGGCTCAAGTAAATGATTGCACGTTCTTGTATCGTGTAAGGATTGTAATAGCAATGCTTGATTTACTCGTTTGCACAAGTTGCGAATTTCCAACAATACAGCTCTTTGGACGCTGTAGTAAATGCCTACATGAGTGGTGTTCAATTCTAAGAAACGACAATGAAAGTACACTTTCACGACGTCTTGTTCAATTTGTGTTATTAGCCAAAAATTTGGAACATTTGCGCGCTTATTATGTAACTCAATGAGCCAATTGTAATCGACCTCAGGGTCGCTTACATCTACATCGTAACCAGCATCAGTAATGATACTATTCATGCTTGATAAATCACTTTGTGATCGTTCATCGAACTTTTCCTCAGATGCCTTATACTTATCCCAAATGTCGTCGTAGTTTATGTTGAAATATTCAACATCCACCTGGTTCTTTGTCAAGAAATACAAATCTCCTTCTTTGGCAAGTTTATAGGAAGGAATTGATATTTGACAGAATTCTTGTACAAATTTTTCATAGCTTTGATTTGTTCCATAGACAAAATTCAAATCTACAAGTTCCATAATGCAAGAAGTTCTTGAAGAACTCTCCGAAACGTGTTTGATTACGAAATTGAGAGTGCTTGAAGTAACTGGTTCGAGGTCCAATAAAGCTGTGGCGATTTCATCTTGCAGTAACCATTTGATTTCATCTTTGAGTTTATGTACTGCACGTTTTTGAAGATCTGGTATGTAATACAATGGTTCCGGTTCCTTAAAATCTGAACCAAAGCTTGCTTCCGACGCTGAACTGCAACTTGGAAGAAACCCGTCCGAACAGAACGATGTAGTTCGAAAACCTTTCGTTGAATAATCACTGATTACGTTTTGAACATCATTAGGCAATGTTAAGCACAGAATGTCAAGTGATATTTGTAATTTGTTCTTGTCAATTGTTGCATCTTCCAAATCAATGCTATCAGTTAATTCCCCGAGACAAGTTGGTAGAAGCCGAACCGACATATTAAATACTTGATTGTTGTAACGAATTGTACATACAAAATGCAAAAACAATGGACTCAGGTCTTTAACAGCATCTTCAGCATCCTTTATACTTGTCGTCTCAACATCAGAATCGTGTGTATCTATTTTAAAATCCAGCAATGAATTCGACATTTCATCATCACTATCTTCATTTTTTAAATCTAAACTTTCATATAAATTGCGACAAAAATAAAACTCTTTATCGGACGGTATCGCTTGAAAGGCATCGTTCGTTATTTGCAAAAACTTTTCCTTTATAAGACGATGTATTGGCCGTAATTCATTACATGGAATGGCTTGGTTTAAATATTCAAGTTCAACTTCTTCCTGTTCATCACTTTTTACATGACCACAAACTGTTTTCACATATTCTGTTATATCAATCTCAAACAGATTCTCTTCACATTGATCCATCGCTGCATGAACATCAATGCAATCAATAAAACTATTACAATGAAGTGCCGAAAACAAAGACATTGCAAAACATTTTGAATGGGTCAACACAATGGCTTTGCAATGTTGTTTCGCATTATTTCTCGGTTCACTACTCTCAGATTCATCGCTTTTTGGTTCTGGCGACGAACTCGAATCGTCATTCTTTAACTTTATCGAATCCTGATGGAAATAATTCCCTTGTTTATACCTATGATCTTCATACACGTCCCGATTTTTAATATCAGGACTATTGATATAAGAATCAACTAATATTCCAACTGGACAATCATAAACGTAAATTGGTAAGGTAATTGTATGCTTCACATTTATAGGTACTTCACTATAGTTCGAGCTACTATTTTGAGAGTCTGTGCGTTCAATTTCTTCCGTACTATTTTGTAACGTCGATGGTTCCCCGATTATCATATCTTTTAAGTCTTCAAGAGTTGCAGGTATCATTGTTAAGATAACATGTGTCATGGATACACCTTTTACAAAACATCTCCATTGCGATTTTCGCATGTAGGTGTAATTTAAACAAGCCTCATCAGGTGGTTCGTGTAGAGGACATCTGTGCGGGTCTGTGTTTCGATGCCTTTGGCATACTTGTTTACTGAAACGAATGCTTTCTATTTCAGTTAAAGTTAATTCATGATCGTTGATCCAATGGAGATGATTTTGTATGTTGTCTAAGAGTAGGCGATTTGATTTATCGCGATTGGCACTTTGATTTGCATCACTTTGTTTCTCTACAGACAAAAATTATGCAAAAATTACGGTGAACATTTCTAAATGATATAAATACCTTCAATAAACATCGAAAATAGTAACTCAGACTGTTGGCACAAAGGTAGAATATTGATAGGATCAAAATTAAAAGGAATATGTTGAATTCTCTGAACTAATGTTGGATTCCAGTGAGTTCTGCACAAATAAAAACAAGTATAAACAATCAAATCAAATTCGGAAGAAATGTAAAGTGATACTAACGTATTTACATCCGAATTCATAGCAGGTATGGCACCAGATTTGGAAGAAGAATTATATCTACGTCTAAGAGATCGTTTATTCGTTGTGGTTGGCACATCGGCATGGCCAGCATTATACTTTTCTTGCGAAATCAAACTTAAATGTTCAATCGTCAACAATGAATGAATACAACGCATATCCATTAATTTGATCTGAAAAAATGTATTGCAAAATTGCAAATCTAATAATAACTAAACAAATAAGTCTTGTACTAACCATATCGGCTAATTCATAATAAGGTTTCCCATCCACATATGATATTCGTGGATTACCAGGTAAAACTTTTCCAAATTGCGGTTCAATCCATACTTCCGTCACAATTTGAAATTCTGAATCCATTTTATTATCAAACTCGTCCTCTGAACCACTATTACTTCTATAGTCATCCCACCAAACCCGATGCGGTGGAAATATAACATACTGAAGAACACAACTTGAATTACAATCCATGAGTAATTCAAGAACCATGGTGGTAATTCCTGATGCAGAATGTGCAAAATTGAAACCTTCCTTAATACGCATCCTTGTTAATGTGCTGAGAATACGCGAAATTGACGGCATATTCAATTTCAAGTGCGGTAAATGTTGGGCACTCCAAATCCAACGTTGATGGAAGAGATAACGGGACAAAGTTGTAAATAATGTGCCAGCTAAAGGAGATGGTGGTAAACTTTGTTGGGAATTTTGAGTTCCGTCTGGGAAGATTACAGTGTGAAAATCGGTCGGCATTCGTTCATAACGAATAAGAATCTTTTCCAAAGGTTTCAGAAGCAAGACGCAGCCAATATTTTCTTTCGACTTTAATGGTGTAGACAAATACGACAAGGATGCCAAATCAGTACGAAGTTCTTCACACACTCGATGTCTTATGTAACCAGGAGTTCCACTAACAAATCCTAGAGTTATCGTCGCACAAGGTAGTTTTGATGTAATTCGTACTAAACTAAACCATACTGGAGGATTATTGGTTTCGCGATAGAGTAATTTTAAATATGTATGATTATCAATAAGTACAAACGAACTCCAGTCACTTAACAAATTGTATAAAGCAGTCGCCGCTTGTCTGCATTGAACCTGAAACCTGCCCGATGTCGACGAAAGCGATTGACGATCATGTTTCAGAACCAGTGATATTTTATGAACGTGAAACCATTTTCTCCAATTATTAGTATCAATATGGCAAAGTGGCTGCCACATTAGTGTAAATTTAGAGCCGGGATCACTTGGTGTTAGCACCAAATTTGATGAAATATCGTGTGCTGATGAATTTGCAGTGAAAACTGGCATTCCGTTACGTACGCTATCAGGAAATGTGTGCCATGTGTTGGAATTTTGAAATGCTGATAATTGTTGAGCTAAAATCGTATCACTTGATGATAATTGTGTTGATCGAATCCAAAAGCGTTCGAAAACGGCTTGTCGGTACGAAGATTTCGTATCTTTTTTCATGATACACGTGATGTCATGCAGAAAATCATACGGTGCTGTAATTAATAAAACAACACAATTATTAATTATTAATTAAACTTAATTATTTAAGACGATTTTAACCGCATTTTATGCTTAGCCCCGGGATCAGTTAATATTCAATTATTGTAAATGTTAATTTTTCAGATAATTGAATACGTGAACCAGCTTGAAAAGTTATCTTCGACAGGAATCGAACCTAGAACCTCCGCTTTCCGGGGCTACGCCCTAACCAATTGAGCTAAGCAGCAGTCACAACTCCCACCGAAGAATAACCATTCAAGCCAGCGCCACGATCTTATCCTAGGGTGTGTACCCAGCATCGGCAACATGAGAAATGCATTACACCAAGATTTACGCGAAGGCAGGTAAATTTAATGATTTAAAACGCTTTTAACCGTTAATTAAACGTTAAATTGCTAGAAAGAATCATACCTGATATATTAATTTCGACGTGGGTCACATTTTTTGGTACAGGCCAGGAAGATATAAGCTCATAATGAATGTAGATGTAAGTTTTCCAATGCAGTGTCAATTTGATTCGTAACATATTGTTGATGTGTTTTACGTCCTAAAAATACGAAAAAATTAAGTATTTAAAAATAAATAAAAATCCGGCGTAAAAACTTACATTAACAATGTAACCCTCTCTCATTCGTCGTGAAACTAATAACAGCAATGATGAATTCACATTTTGTTCGTTTTGGCGTTTTAATAATAATGTAGGCACTCGATTTATAAAATTTGAATTGCTAAAACAGCAAAGAAAAGAATCATTTCCTAAAATATTCAAAACATTTTCATATAATTACCAATCCTGCTGGTCTTTCTTCTGACAAAAACTTTTCTTAAAATTGCCATGATACGACCATAGTAAATATAATTGTTGATATAAATTCATTTCCAACGTTGGTTCCGGTTTCTGAAACAATGCAACACATATTTATTCACAAAATTTGTAAGGACCAAAACCCGATGAAAACTTACAACAACTGGAAATGAATTCAAAACAGTACCAAGAGTTGAATGTGAAAGAAATTCTAATAAATCATCGTACGATACGTAACCGGCACTTGTATGTGGTTGAAATGATGAACCAACTTTCAGGAAAGACACTGAAATACCATCATAATGCAACTGGTATAGCAATGATTCGATAATGTTGGAATGAGGCACTGCTACAACACCATCTGTTATGACTAGGATGTCTGTAAAGTCAAAACAATTATATTAGTTATAACGAAGAAGAAATGCAAGAATCAACTTACGACTTAAACTATTTTCAGGTAACAATGAAGTTGCTAGCATGGAGTATCTAAGCATATTGACGAAGTTTGAATCGGGTGATACCATTGCAATTTTGGCGATGCATTCATTTTCAGCGAGATCAAATAATCCACCAACCATTACTTCGTTGTCTAACTAAAATAATCATAAAACCAAAACTTCAATAACTTTACATAAAAAAAATTATCAATAATATTGTTATTACCATTTGTTGGTCAATTTCGTCGTATGCACGTGCAGAAACATCAGCAATGCGACCTTCCAATAAATGAAATTGTGTTTGTACTGAATTAATGATGTCTTGAACATTATGACTAGATACTTGTACGCCTTTTATGATGACTTGTTGAGCTGGACTTATAAAAAACGGAGTGTTTACGATCACAGTCAAGTATAAACATGGTTGAAACTCTATGGAACAACCAGGGATGGTGAACTAAGAAAACGTTTAATTTATAAAATATCCCAAGTCGATAAAAATCTTAGAAACTCAAACCTGTCGACATAAACCTAGCAAACTTATCCGGAAGCAATTGATAATCTCATCGAAGAGTACTTGGCCTCTTTCAACATCCACAGCTGATTGAGATGGACTCATATCCAAACAGTAAACAAATCGATAGATTTGAGATAAAAATATTATTTGCGTCGAACTGGAAATTATGAATTGTGTTGCATCTGAATCCAAGTCAGTTACAGGTACAATTGAAATGATTTCCAGGTCACTTGAATGAGTGCACTGTAAGAATAAAAACGACAATGAATGTTTTAACGCATCAGTGGGAGTGTTTACTGTTTAATTTTAGTTTTTGAATGTATTTGGAAACCAAACTATTAATATTATTAATATATTAATAAAAGTAAAACTAAATACCTACCAATTTAAAATTAGATGGCACAGTAACAACACAATTTATGTGATCAAGCAACCATTGAAACCTGGCTGATCGTGATACAGGAACATTTTTGGGCATCAACAGATAAACTTTTGCTGCTTCAACAAGACTGGTTCGTGGTTCAAATTCACTTGACATGAATCTATCAGGAAAGCTTCCATTTCCATCTAAAATGAAATTTGATTAAAAGGAAAATGACGAACAACGAAGGAGGAATAGTCTCGGGACTAATTCTTGTTAAGCGACTTCGACAATTCATAATTAGCAATTAATAATTCCGTGAATTTTTCAAATTTGTACGTAATGCAATAGAAATATCTATCTACAGCTGGGATTAATTAATGATCTCTGTTTCTATACTAATTCTAGGCAATAAATATATTAATTAATAAATATTTAGATGTAATGTACTTACCATTAAGAGGATCAGATTCACTTGCACTTCCATTATCATCGATACCGTCTTCGGATTCAAAGTTATCATTATCACCTGACTCACTACTAAATTCCATTATATTTTCTCGAATTATTCCTTATTGCTCCAATAAAACTCTCTAACATAGTGCGTTGTTAATTTATATCTGCATAAGGTTCTTTCAAAATAAGCGTCTGTGTTGAAAACCTGTGCAAAGTTCAATCTGATTCTGTTAACACATTCCAAATAAAATAAAAATAGCTGCATAATTCTACATAATTACTTAATGTTATAAATAATTTATCTGTAGTAGTAGCAGCAGAAGCAGAGCAGACCTTGTTGTATCAGTTTAAGAGATAGTGGATTGTTACAACTTCACTTCACTGCGAACTGCAAATTCAGTCAGTACTTGGTTCAGTAAATAAATAAAAAAGTTATAAATCGACGAAATGGAACAAGTGATTAGCACAACTTATGGCACAGACAAATGATTAACAGATAACGATATATGTTTATATGTACTTGAGTCTCGTTTAGTGGACAACTTAATTTAATTACATTATTTATTATTTGTATTATCACAAATATGAGCATGAACCTGAATGCGTGTATCAACGGACAACTCACTCCACTCAATCAAAATCGTAAACACATAACACAAAACAAAATTCTGAACAGTTGAACAGCTGAGCATGGAGTAGGGATGTTAAAAAATAATCGTTGTTCGTCAAATATCGATGTTCTAGTATCGATATGTAAGTCCGATAAATGAAAAATATCGATATTTTCGTGTCGATTATTTCGTTAAAATTCACTGCTAAAAATTATAGCAGTAAAACCGGGGGTAAACAACTCTTATAAATAACGTACAAATGATTCACAACAAATGTGAATTCTTTAAAAGAATTCACAATATTTTAGAAAGAATTCACAAAGTGAAATCACAAAGTTCACAACCATTTCAACAAATTATATAACCTAAAATGATTTAAAATTTATATTGCGCATGCGTTTAATGTGCCTGTGATATTTAAATTCACATGAATTTACATTTTTTTCGCATAAATTCACATTTTTACATGAATTCACATTTTTTTCACATAAATTCATATTTTTTGGCGAATTCACAATTTCAAATGTTCATTTCAAATGTTCACTGAATTCACATGAATTCACAAAAGAATTACCAGGGAATTCACACTAAGTGTACAATTTTGTAACTAGTTGTTAACCCCTCGCCACAAATGTATTAAATTTAAAGTTATGGGCGGTATTTGGCCCACGCTTGTTTTGATCACGTGTCCTAGTGCATTTGGCATTTAGTACCCTGTAGATAAATCAGAAAAACAAACAATATTAATTATTATGTGTACACTGTACATAAAACACGTTCACATTTCTTGAATTCAAATATTAGTTCCAATTCATAGAATTTATGTACTTATACTTATCCATATACAAATTTTAATAATAGCTGGTGTTCAATTTAATTGGTAATTTCAGAAAATCGAGTATTGGAATGAAAAATAATAGTATGTTAAGTATTAAGTGTTTAAGACGCTATTTTATAAAACCGAGTCCAAGTTTGGATTCCAATGGACGAGTTTTATAATGCGTCTTAAAGCATGAATTTCTTATATTATTTTAACTATTTTGCGCTAATTTTAACTGTAAATAAAATAA
>JARJEB010014028.1:0-12751 GCA_030264535.1 Liometoxenus newtonarum | reverse complement strand
TTTATGTTCTCTCTATGGTTGCACAGTTGCTTTTCTCTTATTTCGCAGTTTCTAAATAACACTAAATGTTGTATACATAGAGTTATAATATTCCTAGAGGGAAGGGATACAAATGTGATGTCACTAAAACCCTAAAATGTAGACTACCCAAAGTACACGCACAGACTAGTGACGTGAGACTGATGGAGTCTATTTCAAATTTCGCGCCTTTTACGTGCGACCAAATATGGCGATTTGGTGTACTGTAATCCCCTTCCGTCCCCTAACAGCTTGCTCCACGTCAATAAATCGACTTTATGTTCTCTCTACAGAGTTCTATCTCTATGGTTGCACAGTTGCTTTTCTTTTATTTCGCAGTTTCTAATTAAAACCACATCTTTTCATTTACTTAATTGTTTTTTTGATTATAGTTATGCGTATTTCTCCTATTTACAATGACTATTAATCTACCCAAGTCGAGTTGAACTGTCGTCTACGTCTTGTCATATATCATTTGCTTATTGCTCGTTGTGGCTGATGTTGATGTTGGTCGTAAGTCGTTCGAAATGTCTCAGTACATTACATTCGTGTGACATCCTTAATTATTATATTCAACTATTTTCTCTTCTGTTCTTGTTCATGTTCTTCTTCTATATACGATACGCTTTTCATGTCTTCAGTTCACTTCTATTGTGTTTGGAGTTAAGACAAAAGCCGACGGGGCTTTTAAATTTAGACTGAATTTAAAATATACGTAGAAGTTTGTGTATACAAATATAAATAAGATTATGCGATGCGCCATGGCGTTGTTATTCTCGAATTTTCGCTAGCTGTTTATTCCTTATACCCATTTTTCTTGGCATTGTATTTCGCAAAAATCGCAAACAACTTTCATGCGACATTTTAATGTTGCTTTTGTTCGTATTACAAATAGTTAGGTGTCATAAGAGACGTTTTTAATTATTCTATTTTTTCTACGCAAATTAAAACAAATAGTAAATTAATTATAAATGAAGACGATCTAGGGAATTTCTTGTTTCAGTGAGACAGTTGGTAGGCAGCACAACTCGAATCAACACGGTTTACAATAATCATCAAAATAGCTCTCTCACTGATACTCTGACTTGCCGCCATCGTGGTGTGTCGTCGTCCTTCCTACATCCCCACTCTCTCCCCATCCGTCGGTGTGTTTTTAGCTAACTCGTTTATTTTAGCAGCGAACATAAGATATGCTATCTATGTTAGTATGTTCGACAGTAAAATAAACACACGGTATGCATTTATAAAAATATCGGTGCGGATTCGCACCGCACAACTTAAGTAAAAAATTGTGCGGTGCCAAACCATACCGATTATTTTAATTTCAATGACGGTTAACGTCAGTTTCAATATTTATATCAATAACCTTCCGATGAAGTTTATATTGTCAATTTCGAGTGTCAGTCCTCTAAAAGAAATGTTAATGGCAAATCTTGCAAGAAATTGAAAACTAATTCGGAGATTATATAGATACTTTTATGGTACAATCAATATTTAGCGAGTTGGACGTTTTGGCGTACAAGTAAATGTGTCTTCTTTACCAGCCGATTTTATTTATTTTTACTCCAGGTGCAGCTGGCCAGATACCAGATTTCAGTGTGATACAATGCTTGGTTTGCCCGTAATTTTGTTCACATACACATGCACACACATCAGACCAAAAATCCGATTTTTGATCTGGGGTCAACGGATCTTCACGAATCAGGGCAAATTAATTTTTTTCATTAATTTTTTTCATGATCACCTTACTTTCCTAAACTACGTCTTCGGAATGTTGCCGGAAAGTAAAAAAAGTTTTTGTTAGCTTTTCTGATAAACTGGAATTTCATCATATTCTATAACATTTTCAACTGGTATCATCTCTTGGTAGTTGCTCTATTATACTGCAGCAATAATAATAATGTGCTATACTTTTGTCGACCAACGTTATTATTATTATTATTATTATTATCATTGAAGTTTTTTGTGCGTGTGTATGTTTGCCCATTGTACAAAATGTTTGCAGGCGTGCAACGTGTAAATACAACCAACATTCATATTAATTTAATTTTATTTTATTTCATCGTTGCACAACGTCGCATTTGCAGAAATTAAAATAGAGTAATAACATTGTTAATTATAATTGACTTGAGTGTTGCTTTACGTTTATTTTTATTTTGCCAAAGTCCTTTTCTGTACACATCCACAAAATTTTCCACTGTATTATTTCCAAAGCTAAAACTTTGTTCGTCTTGTTTCTCTTTTTTTTGTCTTCATTCGTTCGCTCAAAGCTAGAGTAGAAAATTTCCACATTTTGTGTTTTGTGGTTGTCAAAACGGTATTGTTTTATTTTATGTGTGTATGTTGCAACCCAACTAAGCTAGCTAAGAGTCTCTTGAAGGATATATATGAACTGAAATCTCAATAGACTCATTCATCGAAACTCTTCCTTAACTGGCACATTTACTCAACGTCTACGTTTGTTTCGAAACATTTCCAATGCAACATTTAACGTCAATTTTCAAATTCTGTGGAAAATTTCTTCAAAACAAAGTTTGTAATTGTATTCTTATATGTATACGTTTTGTTGTTCCTGTGTGAGTGTGGGTATATTGTATAACAAAAATTCAAAAGTCAAACCAGTTAAGGTTTGATGATTTGGCTTGAATCCTTGCTTGAATGTGGTCGCTTCGGTTTTTGCGGCTCAAGTTTAACTTAATTAAAGAATGAATGAATAAAGCGAACGTAAACGAATAATAAAATGAAGTTGAAGTTGTGGATTATAAAGAGAATTAAATTAAAAGGTTTCTCCGTTTCACTGTGTTCGTGATAAAGTGAAAATAACTTTCAAACCGCGCACGATAATTGAAATTATATTTTTTTCATTTTGTATTACATATTTCGAAACATCTACTATCCAAGCTTCATGTTCTTATGATTTTCTTCAACGAGCCACTTTCATGAGCACATCTTCGAGCATTTGAACATTTCTATAACATTTAAACTCCTATGACTCCTTCCTTTAACAGCGGAACGGAACGTATAGTGCTGAAGAAGTTCAGTTCACAACTCGAATCAGTGAAACTCGTGCTTCTTATTCCGTTTTGTCCTGCAGTCGTTCCTTTTCCTTCTATACTATGCTTTACTGCAGGGGTCGGCAACGTTTTTGGAATTGCGGGCCACCTTTAAAAGAAACATTTTTCCGTGGGCTGCACATAGAATATATGAAAATATGAATGGCAGACCGCATTTGTTGCTACAGGGCTACAGGGCCGGCCCGATTAACCGCACAACTCGAATCAGTGAAATTCGTGCTTCTTGTTCCGTTTTGTCCTGCCGTCGTTCCTTTTCGTTCTATACTATGCTTGACTGCAGTGGTCGGCAACGTTTTTGGAATTGCAGGCCACTTTAAAAGAAATTTTTTTCTGTGTGCTGCACCTAGAATATATGAAAATATGAATGGCAAACCGCATTTGTTGCTACAGGGCTACAGGGCCGGCCCTATTAACCCCGGGGCCCTATTATAAATCATATAGTTAACGGCCATTATATACCAGGCCTAAAACTTTAATTTTTTTATTTTACTTGGCCTACCCCTGTTTACTGGATTCTGTGTGTGGGCTTCTTCTAGCTTACAATACGGTACGTTGTTTGGCGTCATTTCCATCGACATTTGAAATACATACACGCTTAGCATTTAGCAATCGCGCCAACGTGCCCGTTGTTATTTTACGCACCAAGAGAGCGAACAGCGAACCAAAGCCATGGAGTTTATTGTTCGGTGCGCGACAAAGTTTCGTGCACGACTCCGCTGTACCTCTTTCAACTTTCTTCCTTATTCATCATAATGCGTTTTCGTCTCACTTGTCCTACTTGTAGCTACAATCTTGTCTTCTCATTTCATCTCATCAACTCTATACGCAGTTTTAGGACGTACTAGAGTTTATATGCTTGTTGTCCTTCTCGTCCTTGTTCGGATTCATCCTTTGTATTTTTCTTTTTCCTTTTTCAGCTAGCTGTAGGTGCTTACTAGAAATTTATGTGTGCATGGAGTATATGTGTATATAGGTGTCTAAAGTAAGTGCCTACATACGAGTATGAAGAGGAGTGTGGAAAATCTCCAGGAAGTTCACTACTGGCAAGCGGGACCACGAAGTAAATATCTAGATATCTCTAGACCTAGAGAAAGAATGAGAAAGGAGAGTCATTGTTGTTGCTGGATTGGATGTATGGGTGGTGAGGCTGACACTGATGTTGCTTTCGGTGCTATTCTTAGTATCTAGGTGTTGTTGTTTATGTTTGCGTGGGCGTTTGTTAGGGACAATATTTGTGCCTTTTCTCTTCATCTTCTCTTCTAGTTCTTTAGTTGCTACATCTATGTATGTGAAAATATATGGTTCAAGTGGACCCTTGTGTCCTTCTGTTTAGGTATATATATATAGTTGCATCTAAAACATGTACAACATCTAAGAAGACCTTTGGAATATTTTTTTGTTTGTTTTCTTCTGGTTCTTTATGTTTAAGAGTTTAAGAAATACAATTTTTTTGAGGACAAGAAGATTTTAGAATAGAAACAAAACAAAAACACTTCACCGAGATAAGACTAAACAAAAACAATTGCAGAGTAATTTTCGGAATATACAAAGTCTTTCAGATATTCGCCATTGTGGACCTGATGGATCGTGCTTTTCTTCTTTAAATAATCACCCGTTATTATTAGTTTTTCTTCTTTCTCTCTCTTAATTCGTGTTTTGTTGTTGTGTCATTCTTTCTGTCAGAAATCTTCTGTGTCTGCTTAGTGCTTAGTCCTTAGTCCTTTCATTTCTGTCAACTTATTCAAACAACTCAAGTCAATTCAAGTTGAGTCGAGAAGACAGACACGAGGAAAAGAATGATTTTCCATTTAGTTATCCTTGTTTGTCTATACAAGAGTAAGTGATGCTTGTCTAGTCTAACTTTACGTGCCACTTCTTCGTTCTTCAAAATTCCTTTTCCAAAGTGAAAAGAGAGATTTCTCAGTCCTTGAAATTGTATGAATCCTTCGTCTTGTCTTTATAAGCCTGCCGACCTCGCTTTCGACTTGCCTTCCAGTTCCAATTGTTTCTATTTCGAATTTCAACATTGTTTCCGTTTCCATTCACAATTGAGAGTTGTGTGTCTATAGACCGATTCGAGTAGTATTCTGTGATTTTCTTCTTATTATTTGTGTTACTTTTTATTCTGTTTTCTTTTCTTTTTCTTTTTGCTTTGCTTTTATTTTATTACTTTTATTTTGTTTTTGTTGGTCGAAAGGGTTTTTTTTTATTGTTTGAAGTTGAAAAGTACATTTTGGTGTCGAATCATTATGTATTATTTCTATTTGCACTTGCTTTTTTTTCAAGATTCGACTTTTATTTTGGTGGTGTGATGATTTTCTTTATAAACGCAAACTTTAGAATTATTACAGAAAAAATGAATAACAGGAATGTGTCAACGGAAAAACAGCTCGTAGAGAAAGAATAATTGTGAGTTATAAAAGAAAGTGAGGGAGGAAATTGTAAGTGGGAAAAAAAGAAAAGAAAAAGTGAAGTTGAGGGGAATGAAGTAAAAAATATAAAAAGAACATGCCGTGGAAAACACAAGGCCAACTTGGATTTCATTCAATTTGATTAAGTAAAACAAAAACTCATGAAAAACGAAGCTCTGTAAATAAAGAAACTAAAACGACAACAGACGAATGGATAATGAAGATCAACAAGAAAAAAGTAGAAAGTCGTAAACAAGAAATAAATAAAATAGGAGTTAATGAATTAAATTAGTCAATTGCATTATTGTGCTACTGCATTTTGCATCGTTTGAAGTGAGAAATTAATATGTGGAAAATGAAAATGAAAATTGCAATTTTATATGAACTCAATCAAATTGAACATAATTTTGCAGCACCCGACCGCATTAAAGATTGTATTAAACAAAATTATTATGATGCTGTCGAAAAACATCCATTCACAGCTTATTGCTTTTGGTAGATTTTGCCAAGACTTTCAAACTCTTCCTGCCAAAACTGAAAACTCTAATGCAAGTCTGCAAGTAGGTATTCTTCCTTTCAGTAGGAGTTTCTACGTCGATGTATGTTAGAACTAAGTCCTTCAAGTCAGAATCTTCTAAGTTCTATGTTCAACGGGCTCAGTACCGCATTTATCAGGACCAACTCATCAGGCATTTAACACCCACATTCTCTTTGTTCCTGCCACTGTTTCTTCATAGGAAAGGACTTACAACCAAAATCGCAACGAGTATATTAATAGAAATTACATGATTACTTTCCATAGTTCTGGAATTCTAAATTTCATAAACATATTTCATATAATTGTAAAAGAAAAATTCAAAGGATAATCGTGCAGGAATGAACGAACGAAGTAAATGTACTCGTATGTAAATAAAAATTACCAAACCAGAAAAAATATTATAATCGTCGAGTTATAGACTCAAGAAGGTATCGCTCGCTCGTGTAGACGCAATGTATGGGCATCAAACAACGATAGAATCGTGAAAAAGAGATGGAAAAGTATAGTTCACAACGTGTTAGTACAAGATGGACGTAACTGTACTGTAGTGTACGTGCCTTTCTATGTGCTCTGTTACGAGTACGGGAATGGGTCGATAATACCGGGTTTTCGGGGGCTTTCAGGCTTGCCAGCCTTGCCTGCCTTAAACGCATTCGTTCTCTTCACCACGGCCACCATCCATGCTCACTTATTGGGCCTTAAACCAGACTGGGTGATCTAGAAGAAATTGATTCAAGGAAATAGTATATTATTATATATGAGCGATTATGATAGCCAATGTTCGCGAGGATGAGGTTTGCGCCCACGAGCCGAAGGCGAATGGCGTAATTCATTAGAGTGAATAATGGTCATAATTGCATTATTTTTAAAACAAAATACAAATTGTGTTTTCTCGATGAAGCAACAACCGAGCACTAATATGGCGGGCGATACACATAGTGGTTTATGAAAATCCATAACTCACAGTAGTGAGTTATAGGTTGCATTTATCACTCAAAAATGCTAATAATGACCATATAACTAAATAGATGTAGAAAAAATCATTTATTTTTTACAATATCAATAATTTGCGCAGATTATGCATGATTAATATTTAATATTGCAATGGAATTTTTGAGATACCCTGTGAATACGAACCAAGTTATGAAGAAAAAACCAAGGAACGCTGGAATAAACGAGGCAGACCAGACGTTCCTAACATATTCAACTGAAGGTATACAAATGCAAACGTTTCCAACATATCCAACTATATGTACCTATATAGAGGCTATGCTTTTGCATTTCCAAGGACCAAGGAGATACAAGGCAAAGCAAAGCCCCACCAACAGCAATCCGAATGGGACTATGTGCCATGCCAATGTACATCGTACATCGCACTTTGATATAAATGTAGAGGAAAAGATACGAAGACATAAAGGATTTTCCTAGTCCTTTGCACGTGAAAAGCTCGACAACATTATAGTCTTTTTTCTCTCTACGGGTCTCTCCACCTCCAGTCTCGTTAACTGGAGCGTCGCGAGAATATGCAGGACTTTTTTCTTCATATGGATTATATCTCTTCGTTATATTGGGAAAAATTAATCAGAAAATTGACTTTTTCCTTTTAATTTATAATTTATGAATTTCCTGCTGTCACGCATGCGGGAACAGTTGACCTTTCCTTTCCGTTTAACTAAATTACAAAACGAAATTATCTAATATATCTTATTTATTCCACTTGCGTTTTGAAAGGATAAATTTTGTTTGTATATATCTCTATTTCTCTTTCCTACTCATACAATATGTGTTACTGAGTATGTGTTGTCCTCTGTCCTAGTGGAATTGCCTCTGGAATTGGCGGAAAAGAGGGATGACGTTGTCACTGGCAGATGGCGCGCCCTATAAACCAAAACCGTTTCGCTTGCAGAAAGGATATGAGCACGTTGGTAGTTTGGAGAGTTGAGTTGGAATTGAGATCGAGTCGCGGCGACCAGACCAGAGCATCTAACGTAACATCCAACAGGAGCGAGAGTATACTTCCAAACTCCCACGACTTCAAGCACGACTCGTACTTCTATTTCTTCGTTTTAGGCTTCTTTCGAGCCTGCACATGATTATACGCGCTAACGCAACAATATATGGTTATATAACTACTCCGGTGTCAGATAGAAATGGTCCTGCCGGAATTGTACCACAACAACAAAGCTTTGCTGGTCCTGCTGGTAGAAGAAGAACGTGTGCAAGGACGAAATGCCCTATTCAGACTGTAGACACATGCACAGAATAAAGGATGAAGGATAAGGATAACTTCTTGATGACGTAGTTGAAAGGATATGAAATATAAAAAAGAAGGAAACGAAAATGGTCAAATAGAAAAGAAAGAAGGGAAAAGAAAAGAAAAAGGCCATGACAGCCCGGGATATGGTTTATCCTTATGGCTTATATGGGTATAACTATGAGTACTAGAGAAAAGCAAGATGGATGAATGGAAGAATGGAATATGAAACTCTGAATATAAGAATAACAACAAGGCAACCGTTGGGGTAAATTGAAAAGTTAGAATGAGAAAGATGCAAGTCTGCAATGCACATTGAACCGTTCTACCGTTCTTCAACTCTACTTTTAGCCTGATGGCGGTCTGGGTCTCCGGTCCTTACTCCGGGCATGTATATGTCCAGCTTTTGTTATTTTGATGATGCTAATCTTGATACAAATACATTGTGTGTACACGAATCAAATGATAGGAAAAGGATATTCCGATAGGAAACTCATAACGGTCAAAGTAGTGCTGCCACACCATCACAACTAGAACGGTTTTTCCAATTTCGCCAGGAGAAACGAAGACAAGTCACAAAGTCGTAAGTTAAAAGGAATTAGAAGAATTGGCATCATCCAAACGAGGGGGAGTAATGTGGAAAAAAGCTTTGCGGATGGAAGAGTATTGGAACTCGAACTTCTGGGGAAGATTCAAGTTTGGATAGTTTGAGTTGTATGATCAGAGAATTCGAAAGGAGTAAAGTCTCTCTACCCCTTTGCACGACTCTACAATTCGGTCGGAAAGGAATGGAATGGAAGTAGAAAGAGCGTGATGTGATCGGACAGTTTAACTGCCTTATTATTTTATTAGTATTTCTGCCCTTTTTCCTATCCCATCCAATCCTACTTGGAGTCGTAACCTTTTCTTGCGCATTCGTTTCGCTTTTTTCCGTTTTGCCATATTACTTTCCCATTTAGCCATTTCTCCCACAGATATATTCTTCGCATTGTATGGTTTGTAACTGCAGCTCGTTTTTCTCATTTCCACGTATTTCTATATAAATGTTTTTGTCTTTATTGTTCACGCCATTGTGTATACGCGAAGAAGTCAACTTTTCGTTTCCTTTCCAATGCCACGGTACGTCACTACCACTAGCAGTGGAAAGGATAATACCAATTCTACTATTGCAAATGTATAGGTATATACTTCGACCCAACATTCAGCATTACTAACAAATGTTTGGAGCATTTTGGAACATTACTACCACCTTTTACACCAGCCAGCCATCCATCTACATCTATCTATCTCTATCTTTACTGGATCACTACCACAAATACATTTCTAAATTACCAAAAAACTTGTACGTATAGCTCCAGCCTTTTGAGTGGGATTAATGTAATGCAGTAGTATTTGTGTCTATAATTCGACTTGTAGAATTGAATTGAATTGAAGAATGTTATAACATCGAATGCGCGTAGAATGAAAAGGAAAAAGAAAAGAAAAACGGGAACAAATATCTTATTAGTTTTCTAATTAGTATCTTTCATTTCCGATTTCCTCGTGGTTTCCTTCATTTTTTCACTTTTACTGAATATTCTCGGTATTAAGGCTTAGAACAGTGATTCTCAACCTGGGTGCTGCGAAATTCTTGAAGTGTGTCGCCCAGACCCTACCCATACATAGAAGACGTCTGCCAAGGGTGTCGACAAATTTATAAATTACCAAAAAGTGTACCGTGAAAAAAAAAAGGTTGAGAATCACTGGCTTAGAAGATATACAAGTGCTCATAAGTCATGTCTTCGTAATAGTCGTATCGTAAAAATGAAATATCATTTTGGATTTCACTTACCGCGATTTCTAAGGGTCTTAACTAATTATATGGACCTAGCAATAATTTTTTTTAAAAAATTATTTGTTGTTAAAAATGGTTCTTCAAAATCCACCCTAGATTTAAACTGTTCTGTGCAGCGAAAAATAAAGATGATTCATCGCTTTGTAGACCAAGGCCGAATCGGACCGAATGAACTAATCGTCAGGCCCAAAGACTGTCTTCGGTCAGGCTAGAGTTTCAAAACATCAACAAGGTCGCGTAAAAGCGATGCCATTTTAAAAGATCTACCAAACAAGTTCCAGAGATGTAGGGGAAATTCCAATGCTATGAGTCATCTTAATTTCACCAGATAATTTACCTAGACGTCAAATTTCAAACTTTAAAAAATGTTTTCTTTCATTATTGACCGGGAATTCTAAATGACTTAGGTACTCATTCTGGCAGAGCATTAAATTGTCTATTTTCTGATGTAATAATTATTGTGCTTTCTATTGATGATGTAAAATTATTCAGTGAAAAATGATTTTCACTAACCATCCGCAGGTACATGCGGCTCGTCCCGGGTGCCTAAAAATGGCTTTGTTAGCGATTTAAGCGAAAGGCAACCTAATTTGAATGAAAATTTCAATTTTTAAAGCATTATTGCGTTAAAAATATGTAATATTATCTGTACATATATGCTGAAAATATTCAAACCTGCACTTCCGCATATTGTTCCTGTTTAGTCTGGATCGGATCGGAGTAGTAAATGCACGCCCCCAGACATTCAGCCACTATAAGTTCGAGTATACTAAGTACTAATCGTTGTTATAATAGTATTACGCTCGATGGACATTAGTATTGAAATTATTATTAGTGTTCTCGTTCTGTGCTTCAAGGCAACTTAGTCCAATTTTCAAGAATCTTGAATATTGCATTTCAAATTTAACTCCATTGGATCCGACTTTCCTGGTGCAAGTGCTTGATTTGTCTGCGGGGTTGCAAATACACCAATGTTGTAATCTTGATTGTAATTGTGAAAGTAGTGCTATATGGGGTTGTAATACTATAGTACCTAATAGTAGAGTGCTAATCTCCACAGTCAGCACTTAAATGTTTAACTGGCTTTTAAGTGCGTTCTAAACACTAGTTTCACTTATGTTCTGTTCTATTTTCTTCTTCAAGTAATTTCTTCGAATTTGATCATGTTGAACTTTATTCTATACCTTCCAATTTCTTGCAAATCTTAGAATTTTACCATTTTTTAGCAAAATGTCTGATAAATCGCACCATGTATTCATGAATATGTAAATGATCATTTCCTATGCAGAAAATATATTGTTTATTATTGGTTTAGTTTCTTTTTGATTCAATTATAGGTGCTAATAAATTTTCGGGGTGGAATATACAATGTGCTTCAATTTATTGGAACCAAAAGTAAGTTTAAATCGGCGATGAAGGTATAGATACTTCAAAATGGCTACTCTGTTGGTTAGTTACGGAATCTAGGGATATTTGGTAGTATTAAGTTGGTAAAATGTAATTTTTGCCTTTATGACATTGTATATTTGACATTGTGAAAATATTCAACAAGTTTAAATCGGTGATGAAGGTATAGATACTTCAAAATGGCTACTCTGTTGGTTAGTTACGGAATCTAGGGATATTTTGTAGTATTAAGTTGGTAAAATGTAATTTTTGCCTTTAAGGCATTGTATATTTGACATTGTGAAAATATTTAACAAGTTTAAATCGGTGATGAAGGTAAAGACACTTCAAAATGGCTACTCTGTTGGTTAGTTACTGAATCGCTCTGTAGTAGGCTTAAGTTGGTACGATGTAATTTTTGCCTTTCTGACATTGTATATGTGACATTGTGAAAATATTTTCAACAAGACTCATGTTTCCAGCCCCTCTGGCGATAATCCAGTGTGAAAATTTGGACAATCTTCAGCAAATCACAGTTCTCAAGCGCTTGTGATTTTTGGTCGTATCGTCTATGCCAGGGGTCGGCAGACCGGGGCTCGCTAGCTGCATACATCAACTCAAACATGCAAGGTCACCATTTTGACAAAGTTTTAAATAAACACAATTTGGCTCTTCTCACTCGAACCCTTGTCTATACCTATGGAATCATAGAGTTAACTACCAGTACTACCTACATATAAAATACAAAATCTGATGGAATTTTTCCCCCTTTGTGTGACGGTTACGATCAGTAACATCTACATAATGTCTAAAAAATGTAGATTACACTCGTATTCATTCGATTTCTCTAGCACTTGTACTTCCTTCTCTCCAACCCGACTTCTTTAACCGCGTCCCTTTAGTACATCTATCATTTCCTCGTGCGGTTTCCTCTCTTTTCATATGTAAAGCGGCCCATACACTTTCAACCTAGTCGTCAACATTGTCCTCAACTAGGTTGGGATTGTTGCCCATACACACATGTCAACCAAGTTGATAAACATCAGTTTTATTTTGGTCTTCCTACAAGTTTTTACAAGTTAACAGCACAATTCCCAAAAAACAACTGATGTTTACAAGCATGTCGTCAACCGTGCCACACATGTCTCTACCTGGTCGCCAACATCAGGCTCCGCCCACCAAAAATCCAAACCACTTTGTTTTTCTTTAACTTGGTACTCAACATGAAATTTCAAC
>JARJEB010014027.1:0-39899 GCA_030264535.1 Liometoxenus newtonarum | reverse complement strand
TAAGGCCAATGCCTTCCGTCAGTACAATACATTGTCATCCCCACTATATGCCCATCTGTCGGTATGCTTTAGCAATACAAGTCCACACTGCCATCAGATTGACTCGTTTATTTGACCGTCGTACATAGGCACATAGTACATGCTATGTTCGACGATAAAATAATCGCTCTGTACATATACGAGCTTTGATAGTGACAATAGCATATTGCTAGAGAAAACGAAGGTTAATAGCGTCGACGCGAAAACAAAATGACAATTGAAACATGAGAAAGCGTTCTTCATACGAGTAGGTCATAAAAGAAAAGAATATTTGAATATTTGCGCTCCGCGAATAATATATACGCTACTCAAAATTCGCGCCGACGTTTCCGTCTTATAATATTGTTAAGGAACAAAGTCCTTTTCTTCTTAGTTCTTACAAACAGTAAACGGAATAAACCTTTGCTTTTTTTTGCCTTTTGAGTGCAGGGTGATACGAGTATGGATACGATAGGGGTATGACGATAATTAATGAAGTTTCGTAAAGGAAACTCCGACGCTAGCTGAATTTCGCGTTAGTATAGTACCTAGGTCCTAGAACGCATCCAGCCATTGGTGAACATACGAAACTAACGGGCAATGGCAATATTATATCAAAATCAATCATAAATAGAAAACTTTATTGCGTGATAACTATAAGTTTTGTAACTAATATCTTGCGCAAGAGCCAAGACTTGCTATAAATACGCAGATCACATAACATAATATTGTAATTTAAAAATTTGATGTACCGAATATTTACAGATGCAATAAAGTAGGTTGTTAGAAGATAGACGAAGATACTCTAGCTCTAGTCAAGTGAAAGGAGCCTGCCTATGCAAAATATCCGCATGAATATTCTAATACGGCGTTCATACACCCACCCTGGGTGCGGTTATAATGGAAGCGAACTATCCCAACGAACCTTCGTGTCTGATCCCCTTGTCAGGCACCACCATCTATGGTCTTTGTCTTTACATTGAGAGATGTAATCGAGGTGACCGATTTTCATGGCCCCAGAGAGGACTTAAATGATCCGTGAGCACGCTATAGCAAAAAGAATTTTTTGTCTTTGAGTGAGTACACGCTTTATTAATCTTATAATAAAGAAAAAAAATGTTTTGTTATCGATTTTCGCGAAATTCTGAGTCGGTTTGTTTACGTATGTACATTATCAATCAAAGTGAAAGCAGGCAACAGCAGCTTGCATTCGGATGAACATAAAAATACTAAATATTCACGTCGTCAAATGCACACACGCGGCACGCCAACCACAATTGCACGTTTAACAACCGGGCCTAATAAAAACATCACCTCTCGAGAATCGTGTATGCACATGTGTACTTGTACATCAAGGAAGACCGAAAAGAAACTGAAATACAGTAAAAAAATGAAATCAAATACAAATGTGAATTGTAACTATAAAGAATGGATTCAAAGTGCAAGTGTGATATGCTCGGGAATTGTAAGATACCATAGAATAGACGACAACAACGTGGGTATTATGTGTGATAGGAAGAATATGTTCTAACCCGTAGGTCGAACTGAACCGAAAGACAGAAGCGCTCGTTAAAAAAGATAGTAGCTGGCAGCAGTGAAGAGAAAGGAAGATGATGATGAGCACACGAACCAACGAAGGAACGTGTGCAGCAAGAGGTGCCCATCATTAATTTCTACCGTAACAGCCAGCACACTCGCTGCCTGGCGGACGATGTTGGAAAGGAATAGCGTGATGACTGATTGATGCAGGCTCGCTCTCGGCACTAATGATTCCGCTTCGTGCTCTCCTGCGAGGTTGCTTGCTGTGCGTCGTTCTCTCTACTCTCACCCGCCACCAACGCGCTCGTTCTGTTGGCTCGCTTACTCCGCTCCGCAACCAGTCCCCGACTTTATCCTCCTCATTATACCGAGGCCCATAAACGAGACCCTACACTATCCTTATCTTTATTACTCGCAGTATACTCGTGGGATGTGCTCGCCGTAGGAGCGTAACGGCAGCGACAGCAGAATATAAGCAGCCCGAAAGCGGCAGCCAACAGTCTCTTTTTTACACATCAAAGTTGATCTTTGTCGCACTTGTATGCGACAGCAAGTTCACGATGCGGTAGCTGTGATCATCGCGCGGCGTCCCTATCTCATTAGCTTCCGCATACTGTTGGCTAGCTAGTAAGCGCGCATCACGTACCATGTATGAGCTTGCATCAATGCTGATATTCTGACTAAGTCGGTTTAGGCCGCTTTCTAACTTACACGGTTCTCGTTCTGCTGTTCTGCATATTCTATATCTATCCGTACCACATAAACGTGAATACATGCGGTATCTGTAGTCGACGGGCCGTGACATTCTACAAAAGGATGAGACAAGCGACTCCTTTCTCTCGAAAAATGATCAAAAAGTCTAGTTGTCGACCACTTTGTATACCACCAAGGGTCTCCTATTCGCCTGGCCTATACTGTTCTATTTCCAGAAGGATATGTTGATGTGGTCGAGGACGTTTAATAATGCATAAAGTCGGCGGAGTTCGAGGGTGTCGAGGGGTTCGAGATGAAAGTGTTGATTACCGAAGCGAGTTGTTTCGTCCGTACTCGCGGGTAGTATCGTCAAGTGTGCCTCTTTAATATTCATGGTCTAAAGTCTACATACTTCATATACCATAATAGAGACGAGGTAAATAATACTTATCACATATGCAACTCAATAATTTTAGGAGGCTCAATAAACTATGCTCAAAATGCACACGCTTACTGCCCTTTGTGACTATGGATAAATGAATTCATAAAAATGTGAAAGAGAAATATTTGCGTTATAAGGATCTGTCTATAGGTCTATACGCTACCACTTAGAAGTTTGTGCACTTTCGGACGAATCGACGAATGAGTGGGAGCAGGAACATTACGAGACAAGATCGAGGATACGTGATATAGAAACGCTGAACGCAACTATAGAGAGAAGTTTGGTTCGCGCGGTGTGGGTCCCTTCCGCTATTAGCATTCCCGCTGCGGCAGATGTGCGGCGACCGTCTGTCTCAGCGTCTGCTGTCTCTGTTTCCATGTTCCATCGGCGTATTCGTTTCACGCTATAGGGCTGGCTAGCTGTGCGCTTATCGTTCATTGCATGGACTTGGAATTTCTACTACGGCGTCCCATTACCGACACGGATGCATTGTTCGTCGGACACGTCGGTCGGTCAGAGCCGGTCGCCACAAACGTGTTGGCGTTTTCACTTGTGTTCGATAAATAATAAATGCAGCGCTGGCACCGCTTTATATAGGTATACCTCCCGTATACCAACTATTTCTTTTTATTTGGGTCATTGTAAGTCAATATCTCGCTGCATAAACAAGCAAATGACGCCCATGGGGGTAAAGTCCTGTATGCATTTGGAACCTTAGAAAGACCCTCTCGGCTTGTCCACAGATAAGTTTTTTGAGCGCGTCCCTGGAGACTGTACCAAATGTCCCACAACACAACATTCTAGCACGCGAGATGACATCGGTTTTGTTTCACTGCAGGCAATATTCATTCGACCAACATTTTTTAGAGGGATCGCAGTTTCGTGTTGGTGGTAATCGCGAGGGGAACCATGCAATGTGCAATGAATAGCCGCCTGATGAGGAGATAAGAATATCCGGATGCAAATACGTTTAATAGTCTGAAATCCGTCCAATTATATAAGTGTATGTACGTGTATTATCCGCCTGCACGTCCTCAAAGCGGCAGCGGCAGATGTATAATTAAGCACTGAGAGCGGGCTATTTTTCGTTGTCGGAGTGAAAGCGGGACCCTCCAAATGTGATGTTATACGCGCGGTAAGTACTGAGTTGTACCAGAGCAAGTTTCGAGTAGTGCATGTGCAATGCAAGAGTACTTGTGTTGATTACACATTCGGCATTTTAATGGTCACGTACCGAATGTTCATCGTTTATGCGTATATGCTTTGCCCTACTCCGACTTGGTGGAGCTGCTGCAGCTCACGCCAGCCGTTTCGTGATGTCAATTCTAATAATATGACTTGATAAATGATTTCGGGCTCATGGCGTGATATTAAACCCTAGGGACGGGGTGTGCCCATACATCACATCAGCTATCCTCTACAAGATATTCACCAGCTCCACACAACTGCCTCAACTCAATATTGTAACTAGCGAACAGTGAACCAACACTACGCCTACTGCATCTATTGTATTTAATGATAGATCAGCATATATGTACAAATTATAGAATGTTTGTTATTTATGCAAGCCATGTAGAGTGGCCAGATCCGATATTGTTTACCGTTTGAATGCGCGCAATTAATTTTGATTATTGTGTATTTTAGTATGATTTTGAATTTTAACACAGGAAAATCCTCTCAAAAAGTATATATGCTTCACAAATTTAGGTTGAAAAATTGTTGATTTTTTTGCGGGCTCCTAATAAGAAAATTGAAAATGCCTTTGATTCCAAAGTGCCATCAAAGCGAAGCTAGTAGAAATACGCAAAAGACGTTCTCGTAATTTACGAGCTCATAGCGCTGGCGGATAAATTTATTTCCTGTTGAGAACATGGAAGTATCAAGTGCAGATTGTTAGTATTTTGCATCTGTAGGTGCGCAGTGCGGTGGCTCAGTAATGTTTTCCAAAGCTCCGCTCCGTCGAGACCGTAATACATTCTGAAAATTCGTTCCACACTACGAGTCCCGACAGCATATATAGGAAGAGTCGACTATATATAAGATGCAACGAAACGAGAATGCATAAGGCACTTCGCACTACTACTACTAGCTGTATTAACTTAGTAAGTAGAGTAGACGAAGTTGTAGTAGCCCAGCTAGCAAACAAGCGATGATATCCTTCTGATTTATTAACTACTTGTTGCGAGATGTTAATCACCTTCCCCCTAACATAGCATCACCGCCAGCACTTTACTTGCGGCTAGATGACATTCGAACCTTAAACTTTCCACCAACTAAAGTTGTGTAAGCCTTCGAAGAAAGTCTCTTCTCGCAGTTACGTCTGTGCGCGACATTTACTTCGGAGATTAAATATGGTTCGCTTTTAATTAACGTTTGCTATAGGGATGCGCACACATGAAGCGTGTAGTAGTGCTGTGCAGGCACCCCGTTACTTTCATAACACATTTGAGCTTTGAGCACGGGAAAGGAAAGAGAGACATGAGGAGAGAGATTTTTATTGCTCGTATTTTAACCGTACTCTCCACGGTCTTGTCTTCCACACCGCCTCCATAAACTTGATGGCCGTCATCAATTCGAACCGCTCGCTCTCTGATACATACGTTAGATAAGCTTTCATCCGTCGGGAATGAGACTTGCTGCGGTATTTGGAACTAACGGCTACCGAAAATCCCGAATATTTGTGACTTTCTGAGCTTTCGACTTAAATATCAAAATATTCGCTTCAACATACCAAATGAACATTTGCCATTTTCATTTACCTGAAGCAAAACTGAAAGGCAATTACAAAAATATACTAATTTAATAAACAAAACGCGTACACATTTGCTAATGTATATTGTCATTAGAGAAAATAGGATTTAACAAGCAGTTGAATGAGGAATTTTTTATTTGTGTTTTTTTCTTGTTGCAAAGCTTGGTTGCGGCATGTTATCGACGATCTTTCAGAATGACTGTTCTGGTCAGTCCATCGCTCGTTGGAACGGTGTAGTTTGAGCAGTATGGCATGTTTGGCGAGAGGGCCAAGGGAGCGGTGAGTATTCGGCGTAATGGGGGCACACAGCGAACCGAACCGGTAGCGCTTGTCGTATACGCACACAACAACCAAACGTATCGGACATACGTATATAGAGAATAGTGGCGAGCGAAGTGGAGTGTGTTTGCGATATCGGATTACGGGCCACACGTAATGGAGCATGTCAACCGACGAGGCCGAGGCCATCTATCTAAATGGCTCTCGACGCACGTATCGCATTTTCGGCGTTGTTTGTTGTGCTGGACGCGACGGACGCTACGTGTGCTCTAAATGTGTATGTGTCAGTGTGTTTCTGCCACGCCACAGGGTTTGAAACGATTCGGCCGTAGTGGTTAAAAACGAACCAAACAGGGAGTCCCCGACCTGTCGGAAACACGAATTGTTTAAGTACGTGTAGTAGGCACTACGTACAACAATTCAAATCGATTTTGCCGTTCGATGGGCATGCCTTCGATGTTGTAAAACCTGCCGCAATAACCGTAATAAAGGGTTTCAATTTTACGCAATCTATACTCCCGCACCAAAAACCGGTCTGAACATTTACGCAAATAGAACCCTTTAACTGTCACTGATCTCAGCTAGACGTATTTTTTTCATTCCCTCTGCTGCAGACGCTTTCAGCAAACAATCAAAGTCAATTTTTAACATAATCTGCTAGGCCAGCAAGTGCAAGGGGCAGGGTAATATGTAATATGAGACAAATTCAGTTCAGCATCGTATAGTCGTCTCATAGTCATCCTTTTAATAACGTGACACTGCGTGCCAACAAGTTCTGCCAGCAGCTTCATATCGACAGACACATTAGGAAGAATAACAAGCAAAAAGGACGCAACTATACAGCAATCGTATTAAGTGGAATGAGAAGGACTATAGTTGGGAAACAGGCCAGGCACAGGCAACCGAGGAGTTGTGAACTATACTCGTAGCCGTAGAGCATGTCGGAGTCGAGCCGGTGCCGCCGTTGCCGGTGATAATCTAATCGGGCGGCGGCTCCTATCCTCCCTAATGACACGGCCGACGCGGCGGATATTGCGTCTATGGCACGAATTGTTTCTCGGATATCTACGAGACCTTTATGTTTGCGCCGAAGACAACAAACAACAAAAACCATCGGAAATGCTTGGAATTGGAATTCTACTTGTACTTCTTGTAAAAGTGCAATGAACATTATCGGGGATCTCTCAAAATAGAGAAGTCGCAAAATTTTATGTGCGCCATCATTATCCAGGTACTTTTCATCGAAAAGTCTGCAAACTTATTTATGTAATTGTCGCAAAGAATTTTGTGGATTTTCAGAACCAGTAAAACTTAATTTGCGTTTCTCTGGAAGCAACCGAATCATTGATACATCAAAAACTAAGGATGAAGCAAACATAAATGTTAATCTATAATACTCTAATGTAAGTACTCCAACTTTTACCACAGGCATCGTAAAAAAGGACAATATTAGTTTTAACATCCATGCTTAAACATAAAAGGACGAAACACAATAGTCTCAGAGTTAAAGCAAAGATCTTAATGACAAAATTGTTTTCGTCTCGGAAGTAGCACAAAGTGAAGTCAATAATAATAATAATGTAGATGCGTGAATCGCGTGTATAATACGTGCGTGCTTGTGTTTCATTTTGTTCAACAATATTTGTTTTTGTCTTGCTTTGGCGACCAAAAAAGTAGTTCACTACATATAAACGACAGACGAAGTCAACTTCACTCAAAGTCCAATAGCTAGTTTAGGGTTCTGTCGGCCGTAGCAAAATAGGCCCCTTTGAACCTTCTTCTCCTGCTTCCTTCTTCCACGCTCCAATTACCCCTGTAGTCGGGCACGTGTGCCTTATATCTTTTACGAGCGCCCGAGTTAAAGGAGACACATCTGCCATACCTACGTCAGGATAACCCAAAGGACTTGTATCTCCTTTTCTAACATATGCTAACGTAGCAGACTGCAGGTCATTTATCCTTATTTTACAACCGAATACGTACGCAGTCGTCAGTTTAGTAACCTGTTATGGCAATAGAACAAGAAAGAGTCGATGAACAACCGAGCCCACCATGATACTACTATCCCCGGACCATTTGACACCTGTTTATGTATTTCTACGACAACGTCGTGAAAACCGAGCGTTTGAAGGAATAAAATTTAATGAGGTAATACCATCAATTTTAGCCTTGCCTTTTTACGTTTCAACATGCGAAAGGTAACAAACAACAAAATGAGGCAGGCAGAAGCAGAAATTAGTTAGATCGGTTCAGTTGCTTCGTTGTTGCATGCGTGTATGTACGTGTGAAACGCGTCGGCAATCCTACGCAATTATTGAGTGATTAACGTGGTTGTTTGAAACGCGTAATGCGTTAATGTGTATTGTAGGTATATGTACAGTAACGTTTATTCTAGCACGGCCTTAGCCTCGTTTCGGTTTTTCCGAAGCAGTATGCATGATGGCAGATAACGCGCCTAGATTACTCCGAATCTGATATTAGCTGGCTGGATGGTAAATTACTATAATCTTTACGGCATTGTGCAAAATTTCAGTCCCACAGTATGCAATTCCGTGCATGTACGTTATTCAACAAACTTTCTTTATTTTAAACTTAAAAAGCTTATTATAAGAAAGCTAATTAACCGCACTTTGAGTATAGATGCAATGATATGATTAGGGTTTGCATAGTATATATTGTATATTCATACGCATTGTATAAATGGAAAATATGTGCGTCAAAAAAATAAATAGGTTCGCAACGAACGGATTTTCGAATTTTCAAAACGCATGAATATGCTTCCGTGATTCGAGTAGAATAACGAACATATCCATAGAAAATAATTGCGTAAAAATACATATACATCATCTATATCCATAAAATCGATTTCAATATATACCTAGATAGAATTCTACGAATGTATTTGTGATGCGGTGCGATGTTATACGGATGTGCGGGTTTTGTGCATCGACGGATTTTGCTTTTTCCTCTCTCGTCCTATATATAACGCTGCGACAATTCATGGAAAAATCGCGGGCGTCTCTTTTTCTTTCCACTACGCGAACGACACGACTTCGCCTTTCGTATACATACATTAATCTCATTTTCGAATACGAAATGAGTTCCTGTATGATGCACGATGTACCACTTACAAATCCACAAAATAAAAATGTTTCAAGTTTCGTTCATTCGTTGTTGAGTTGGAAATGTTCGTTCGCAGGAATTGATAATAAAACTGTAGTATCACCATCTGGGATAGGACTGTGTGAATAAGAGGAATAAAACTAGGTCTTCGATCAAACGCCGTCTCATCTGTCAGCAAATACTAACAAGACCGATTGCTCGAATCCCGCGATCCGGTCGACTGCGGGTGTTTGCCTGAACTAGGGAAAGTGGAAAGAGAATTTACACGGAATTGTGTTGTTGTATATGTATATGTTGAAGGAAACGACTGCGGACGGACGATTTCGAAAGGGCAAACACTCAACACACAAAACACGCACCAGCATTCGATCAACAATGAGTCGAAGCCCACCGTACCATTCTACGTGTTCTGATAGCCAGATCAGTTATCGTGAGGGGCCACCATCGCACCAGCAAGTGAAGAGGCTTTTTGGTGCGGGGAAAAGGTTGCAGGGGCGTAATGTTTCGAATATCAGCAATTTATAGCTATATATCGATGCTTTATATGACCTCGTATACGGACATCCTAATAGCCCAACGAAGTATGTAATTTGCACACATTTTTGATATAAAAAATTGAATCAAGAGAGAGAGAGAAATCGATAAGTAGTACGCTTCGTGGTGCTCGTTTGTATCGCCTCGAAGCTGAAGCAGGCAAGCCGCAAGAGTGAACAGAACAGACCAACCAGCCCGTTCCCGTTAGTCGTCGTCGTGACGAGCGTTAACTGGTGAGAGAGTCATGTTGTAACCGCTCCGCTCACTCGTTGCGGAACGACGTACGAAGGGCTCGGAGCAAAGCTTTCAGAGATTACGGGCGGAAGCCGCGGCGCGTATCGGCGCCCGAGGCTTTAAGGCGCTCTCATTCATGAAATGACGGCACATCGCGGCGACGGCAGAACAGGCAGGCAGGGCAGACATATACACCATCAACTCATACTCACGCATACACACATCTGTAAACCGACACTTCGGCGTTCGTCGAAAAGGGGGATTTGCGCTTCGACGCTGACGTCGCTTGCTTCAGCCGCTACCAGACGCTATATACTCGCCTGCTTGCTTTCCTGTCGAATTGTCTGCTCCTCGCTCACACGCTTACTATATGAAAAGAGAGTGCGGATTCCAGATGCGAAATGCTTACTGATGTTCCGACCTCTGCTGCTGCTGCGGCTGCTGCTTCACCCACACCCCAGGCAGCCATCCCTATCTATGCCATAGACAGATATAACACTTGATTATCACGTATTCCGATTCCACGCTTTCCTACAAATACAGATGGAAGCCGAGGGTGATAATCGCTGTTATTACACCAGAGGCAGAATAAAGGTATATAGTGCGGAAAGTGGAACGTCTCTTTTTCTATGCGAAACAACACGTCATGGGAAACAAAACGAATGTATCAAATCTTATAGTAATATAGTAACGAAAATAAATGCAAATGGACACCTTCGGAGTGATATTGCGTATTTCTTTCTCGTTGGAGGATGTTATAACGTCATTAGTGATTCCGTAGAGGTAGAATAATCCGTACATGATTGTAGTCCAAGTCGGCAAATGCCAAACTAATGACGCACTATGTGCTGTACGAGTACGCGGCAAAAAAATTAAAGCAAGTTAATCCAGAATGCTGGCGGTTGGTGTGCGGTTTCTGGGTGTTAATAGCTAGGGATATACAAGTGCGGAGGCACTAGTGGTATAACATAGCGGGCGTAGTTAATATAGTGTGGGTGACAGATCGATGTTCATATAAACGGCTCCGTCGGATGTAGCTGTATGCGATGGTGGTGCGTTGGCCTCGTTATCGGCTCCTCGAGCGTCGCCTTGGTTAATCACCCGTGTACCGTTTTCCGTTCCATACTCGCAACTCGCCTTCGTTTCGCTCTATACTAAATGGTCCTTCCTTACTGCTTCACCTGCAGTTATATATAAAAATTTACAACACAACAACTTTACCACCTTGCATAGCAAACAGCATTAAAACGCTTTACTTGCTTTCGGAAAAAATTTGAATCGCTGCATGAATTCTTTTTTAAGGACTTCCTCTGTTTTTAACTTCTTTTGTGTCAATAATTTCATTATTTTTAACAAATACAATTAAATTTCTTATTGATTCAGATATTCCGAAAATTTTAAGTCTAATAATTCTGTCAGAACAAAAGTTTGAAATTGAAATTATAATTTCCATGTTCCGTTCACAGATTGATGTGTAATAAGTAAATAATTATTTTAGAGACGTAAAATACATATTTATGCACGTGAGCCACGTAACCCGTAGGCTAACATTTTCATTTTCCTTTGTGAATATTTTTTGTATTGTCCTCGGTGGCAAACTAGAGTCCTCAATTGAATTCAATAGCGCATATTCCGATTGTGCCTTCCTTGTGCCCTGAACAGTCACTAGGTGCTTTCGTTTTTACATCGAGATTCGAATGCGTAGATATTATTCAAGTCGCTTGATGATATTTTCACCCATTTCGAACACAAGGATCTTCTCTTTGCTTTCGCTTGCGTCTTGCGTTGCGGTTTCTCTTTTGTTCTTGTTGAGAAACCGGCTGCGGTTGCTTAAGGTCCTATGCTTTAGTACGACTTACTTCGTACCTAGCACACGTTCGGTCGTTCGTTCGCTTTTCATCAAAAGCGTATGATTAATACATTTTAATGTGTAAGGTAATTCCATTTTTGCTACGTTACTGCGAAATATTTCGAAAGCGTACAGCGTACTGGGAGATATTGTTGGAAAAGGTAGTGAGTGGCACGAAACTTGGAGTGTTGTTGGTTATGTTATAGGTATATATGTATAGCGACAGAGCGGGCTTGGTTTTCGCTTTTCCAGTTACCAACAAGCCACCCACGGCTAAAACCGACGGCTGTGCTTCAACCTAACCCTCAACGGCCTCCACCACTCGCTCTCAATTTCCCATTCGGCGTACTCGCTACTCTGGTTTTCGTAATTCTCTTGTTGGCTCTTCGAACCCTCTTCTCGCAACACAACGCTCGTGCACCACGGACACCGAGAGCAATTTAGCTTCGATATTCAAATTTTCCTAGATATAATCCTTTCCTGCGCTGTTCTTCGTATATATCTACTATAGTTTCTTTGTTCCTAGGTTTTGTATTAAATTGTATCCATTACACATTTAATACCATTCTAATGTAGATACTTACTTACTACAAGAAAAAAAAGTTGACTATTGGTCCGAAAAAACTATATGGGATCTAACCAAGAGCAAAAAGACGATTGAAGGGAGACTGTTGACATAATCCGGTTCGCCCTCGGATAACATACATAAAAGGCTTATACGCCAAATCATCATTTCGCCCTGTGCCATTGTTCTCTAACTCTCTATTAGCTATCCTTAACGCAATTTAAGGAATGGTTTAGAGGTTTAGGGATTTATATTTCACAAAAAAGTAAAATCTCCGGGAAAATTCTTATCATGGATTATCTAAGTTATAATGTGAGTAACATTATTAATCTAGAACAAGCTGTAAGTAACTGTGTCGATTGTTAAGTTTCCAATGGATAGAAATCATTTTGTATTGTATCGTAAACGTAATTCTCGCCGGAACGCTCACGTCCCTGAGACCATTAAAAGTAATGTCAAACAGGTGCTTAGAACTTACGAAGCGCGAGAGTCGTGCACTCGCGCCGCTATCGCATTACAACTATTACGACAGAACCGCATAAGGTGGTACAGTACAGGTGGAAATAGAAGAGGTTTGATGCCATCGCCATTGGTTCGGTATTTATCTTATAAAAAGAACATAAACGATGCCGGTTGTGGACGGTACGATATGTCCATGTAAGTACCTATATACGTACGTAACGCAGTTATCTATCTTGCTTGATATGTTTCACGTTTGCGCTGAACAAGTAGAATCTGGACGACGGATTTAATTGCCGACCGATTGCCGAGTGTGACCACACACGCTTGCAGAAGACTATAAATTCGTCCCGGTACTTCGGTACGCGTTTCACGTTCACGTTCTCGTTCTTTGCTCGTTTCGTCGTTCGTTCATAGTGAGTGGCCCACGCGGCACATATACATACCGCACGATTATATCTACTATACACTATACACAGATATGACGTAATAATTGTAGCCGCATAGTATGTATTGGCATTTTGTGCCGTTTTTAGGGTAAAATTTGCTTCGAGCTAAAACCCGTTTTATGTATAGGTATACGTATCGTATACGTCGACGGGCGACGCGGCGGGCGAACAAACGAACGAGTGAGCTTGCCGCGTTTGCTGGCGGCAGCGGCAGGAAAAGCGATATATAATGTAAATATGAATTTTATGGCGTTGTTTAGGAATTTGTGTATGCGTGCTTTGCCGAAAACACATTCGGCTGGAACGTGTAAACAAGAGTATAGTAAAGGCACAATATGCTTCGTTAGTAAATGAACATTATATGTACATTTTGACGTTGCGCTCTGAAGATTTCCCCGAATCAAATAATTAAATAAATTTCTTTTCAACATCAACTTTCTTTAACAATAGCATTGAATTTTTTTCAAGTTTTTAATTTCTCATTGCTCAACATAAATAAACATAAGCTTGGCAGTGCAATGTCACTGTTTGCTATATGTGCATCTATTGGCTCGCCCTCGGTTAGTCCGTGTCCTCGTGCGTCCTACTAACGACAAATATACAGAGTGCGATCAGAAAAAAACTAATCAGATCGCCAACGATCGCCAACGATTCATATTTGTCAAATTTTTTAAGGACGAACGTCCTTTTTGTTTCGCCCATTGTTTTCGATTTTTCGTATCTTGTGACCGTATCGAATATGCATGCTATGAACGAAACTCAATCGAGCAAAAGAAATCGTTCCAGTCAATCGTAATCACGGTTCGAACGCATTTCTACGATGAACCACTATATACGATGCGAATTTGAACACGACATGTTTTGTCGATGACTTCTGATAAGGCAATGTATAATGACCTTGTTTTTTTCTTTTAATTCCGTTTAGCTTCATAGCACACATATACTACTACTACTAGTACTCGAATGCTACCTTCTGAATAAATCGATATATGGGGGAATCAAATTGAAGTGGAAGCTGTACTCCATTCCCAACCCAACGTATACTGGGGGTACAGTACAGATGAAGAAAGCGAACGAAAGCGTTCGGTATGAGGGAGAGACGGTTAAGTGGCAGAAAGCATCGCTGCCATGCTGTAGTTGCTGCCGCTACTGCTTCTAGAGCCGGTGCCGTTGTCAGCGTTCCAGTAGCTAAAATATAGGGGATGGGGTGTGTACGGTGTTGTGTCGTTGGTGTGGGTGACAAAGTCTACAGTCATCAGCCGGCGGCTGCGAGAACCGCGCTTCATCTCCATCGCCTGCCTCTTCCCTTTTACACGATGCCCTGCCATGCCATCCTGCCATTCCTCACCGCCCGTTCCCGCATCCACAACCAAGCGACGAACCAAGCAACCCGCCGACATATCAGCATTTGCTCGCTCTTCTACGGTAGCTACACGGCTCTCTTTGTGACGAGAGAGCAAAGAGAAACACGCCAGCCTGTTTAGCTTGCATAGCCATGCCATGCCGACAGAAAGAGCTATCTGATACCAAATGCGCACGAATGTGTAAGTACGTGTACTTGGATGTACACTGCGAGGTCAAAAGATATGAGATGTGCATATTAGTATAGCACAAGAGAATATTGAAAGCGTGTGCGCTTATTTGAGGATTCGTTTTCGATGCGATGACAATTATTCAAAATATCTTGAAACTATACAATTGAGAAGCGAAGTTGTTCACTTGACTTGACAGCTCCACAAATATAAAGATCGTATATTTAAATCGAAACTCACGATATTAAAAAATAAATTTATATTAATATACAGGCAAAATCTAATTAATCTAGCATGCAATAATCGATTTTCTAGTTAATTAAAGCAGTTTCATCAAAGTGAAGGCTCCTGGTATACTCCTTCCTTTCAGTTTTGCACATTTTTCAGTACAGCGAAAGCGAATTAAATCTTGTTCATTGGTGCAATTTTTTATATTTTAAAAGCCAAAGTCTGAGTTATATCGATAGTACTTGTAAATCTGTGCCTTTTTCATTTAGTCCAGCGCTTGTTGAATCGAAAGGTGGCAGTAAGACTGGCAACGTAATAAATTTGGACGAGTACTTTGTACACGCGCACATATCCACACATTCGCATTCTGGCGCTGAAGAGACATACGACACACGCAAAACCTACGTGTAGTTTAGTTTAGTAGGGTAAGGAAAATACCTCACTGATGCCGTCTGCCTTCGATACTAGGAAATTTATACGCTTTTCCTAAAAGGATTTGCGTCGACTCCCCTTCCCTTTAACATGTAGAGATCCTGGCGCGTCGAGGAGTAACGTATTCACATCCTACGTGTACTTGACTCGAAATTAAAATAATATTGGCTTTCGCGTTGCGTTCAGATTCTCATGTTTATCAAAACACGAACGACGCTTATAATAAATATACATCCGCCTAATGCAACAACACATTTATTGAGTAGAAACTATATAGTTGGAATTACAAATAGTGCATCAAAATGCTTCAATATCTGTCGAAATAGGTGTAGTATAACCAAACCTAAACTTCTTTCGATGGGTCATCCTTGATGATTGTCATTATTAATTCATTTTCTTGAATTTTCCTTTCCATATTTAACAAACATACGAATTACCAGCGAGTGTCGAGCATATGGGTTAATTTAAATTACACGCTCAACTAATTAGCAACGTAAAATGTAATGCTGGTTTATGCACATGCACAGTAGAGTAAATAAAGTAAGTTAAGTACTAACCTTAAACGGAGCGTTCGGTACATAGAGAGAGGGATCCTTAGCAGATCCTTGCAGTTTCTCGCTGATCGGGGGTATACAATCATCTGCATCGCATACGCTGTACCGTCCGACAATCGCATCCGCCGGTTTCGCATCGTAACCGGCCGGTTGACCGATATGAAAGCCTTTCGCCTTCACCCAGAATCGAAATTTACTATTGTCAGCGCTGACAATTTCATCACCACGTAATGTTCGCAATATTCTGGCATATTTTTTCAATGTAATGGTTTTGGTTTTCGCCAAATCTCCGTAAGTTTGAATGACCCATGGCTGATAAGTGGCAAACATGTCATCCCTGCTGTCGATTGATAAATGCGGTCGCTTAATATTATTGTTTTGTTCGGAGCGCTTATTTGCGCTTGCTTTGCGTTTCGGTGCCTTCTTGGTAGCTTTGTTTTCGATGATGTCGGTGACATCGTGCGACACCAATTTACCACGTCTTAAGCCACGCTCAGTTAACATTGCTGTTGCCATTGCGCGACAACAACAATAACATAAATTAAAAGTCACAAAGTCACCTGTTGTCTTGCTGACAATCAAGTACACCTATATAGTAATTGTTTTCTTGTTTATTCGTGCACTTGATTACTAAATGAAGAATGAAGAAAACAAAAGTTTTCGTTGCGCACGTTCGCATTCAACTCGTACTTTTTGAGTTTGAGCGCGCGCGTTGCGTGAGTTTCGCGTAGGGGCGAGAGCGCTATTGGTAAATATGGGTAGTGAGCAAGCGACGAGCGCGTCGAGATGCCGGGCTGTCCCGTACTGGTAGCGCCTAACGCGTCGATCTCGGAGTTAGGTGCCTTCGCGGGACAGCAGCGGCACTTCTCTCCACATCCCCTCCACGACTAACCTTTCCTCTTTCGTTTGGTCCGTCGGCCGGCGTCCCGTGCGGGGATCGGAATCTATGGGTACCTTTCGCGGTTTGACCTCAGCGTTGCGTTTTATACTATTACAACTATTTTGCAAGTCCGTAATAAATTACATTGCCGATCCCGATTACGTATTAAGCTCGTGTTGATGAAAACGACTTATCGACGAGACTATATTTTTCATTTTAACAAATTTTTCTTCGTCTAAAACAATTTATTAATTCAAATGTTTTTTGAACCAGCACGAACTTTTTCTGTCAGAATGTGAAATTTACGTTATTAAATCTTTATGACATGGAAAAGCATCCATCTTCTTATCTCGAAACACGAAATTATGATCCGGAGGTTGCAACGTTGCATTCGTAACCTATTGGAATTGACACATAGTTTTTTGGTTCCCCTTAGCACAAGAATAACTACTTAATACATATAAGAAATTGTTACACTTTTGGTCGTAAAATTCAATTTCCTTTGTTTAAATAAAAACTCGGGCGTCGATTCCAATGCTTCCTTTCCTGTCCAGCAATCGTGAGTTGTTAACATTTCACATGCTATCACTGACTCTATCTGTTCACCAGCATGGCAGTATGCATGGACATTTTAGTCGGTCATGAAAATGTTTATTGTACGTAGCGAGCTTACTTACGACGGCACGACACGTTCGCGCATTACTCCGTACGCGTCTTATGGCGCGTTTAGCCATCGTCGGCGAGGTTTAGCACCTGCACTACGAAAGCATATTGATGTGGGCACATATCATGCATGTTGTATGGTATATAGCAGCTATAAAGCTTAGCTATTGCCGTACTGTTTATTAATTGTTAATGATCAATGCTGAGTTCGTTCCATCGAATTTTTCTTTTTTTATGTTTTGCGGGCGGCTAAGGCAACTTTGACTGTACCTATATGGAGCCGTATGCATTTGTGTGCTAACGTGTGTGCGGTCGTTACATATTTGCTTTATTAATATAAAGGTGTGTTTGAATAGTGAACGCATATTGTACTCTACGATGGTCGTTGCCATTGCAGGGCCAGTTCGTTAAAACTTTACCATTCTATATGAGGGAAATGAAGAAAGGTAAACTTGATGCCGGCCGTGTAAGCAGCGTGGGCGACCCGTCGTCGCTTTCGACGATGTATACGATACGTGAATTTACTTCGTATGCATTGTACTATAGTATATGTGATGATATGTGCTGAGTGCATTGTGTATAAGCACAGTAAGGATGAAAGGACATTTATGATAGTGTGTACCTACTATATACGTATTCGTTTACCTATATGCTATGCCTACGGCCTAATGTTATATGCTGCGTTACAGGATGTCGCAGGCACTTAGGTAATTGTACCGGACCCCTTGGTCGGTTTACCTCACTCAGTCGTTCATTCGCTTTGCCGGATATAATTATTTATCCATGCCTGGACAACGAACGGACTCTTTAACTCTTTACTTGTTCATTAAAGGGTTTGTCGGTTCTGTTTCGGTGGCACTCCCAAACAATGACCTAACTATAGCTCTATAGCGTCCGCATGCATCATGAGCTGTTGGACGCGTTAACGATTTTAGAAAAGATAGAAAATTTAAAAAATATGACGAATATTTATGATTTTGAATATGGTTTGTTATTTTATTGTTAGAATTTTATTTTATATAGTTGCGCCGTTTCATTATATAAATATATGTATATATTTCTATACATGTAGGTATGTATTCGATTCAGTAGAGCCCCAACGTACATGCGGGATGCTGCTGGACCAGTTCCGGTGAATTAATCTGGCCGACCGGCCGCTGTAACGGTCATTGATTATACGCTATGCGCGAACCGCTAACGGACTCTGATATCCGGTCCGTTACTGTGGCCGTAGTGTATTGCTTGGAGTCGCCAGTACTGAAGCCATATGAATGCTATTGCTATATACTACAAATACAATACACACTACTGACACTACATACTACAGCGCGGTTTTGTTATTGTTTGTTGTTGTGTGCGCGTTTCAGCCCCCGCTTTCACTATACCTATATCTATATGGCACGTCTATTCTCACATACAAACAATGGCAGTCTCATGAACAAAATAATTTAAAAAAAGTTAGAAGCATTTTAGCATTTCTGTATTAAGTAAATAAATATATTTAAATGCCGTTAGAATGGTCGCGGCAATTCTAATGTATTTTGAAAATATGTGCATGATGCATATGGGATGCCAAGGGATGATTTACTCGCCCACGGCCACCCACACGCGCATAGTTAGAAACTTCAACGTGCGAATATTACACAATGCCAAACAATACGTGCTTCTTCTATTCATACATGTTATGTGTGTTCAAATTGTGTGTATGCGTGTGTGGGTATGAAAAATGGATAACATGTACTTCTGCTCTGGCTGCAAGCGAAAACCTAAAACTCAACTCAACTCAAAAACAAAAACAGCAAATGCTCTCCTAGTAGTGTAGTAATGAAGATCTCTGTTAGATGTACTCGTGGTACGGGTACGGTCGTACGTATCATTATCCGCACTTGGTTGGCAATGGCAAGCCAGAAAGTCTGAATCTGTTTCGACGACGTGCGCTCGCAAGTCATTTAATGAACGGTTGGCGTCACCGACTCGACTAGGCATTAAGGAACATTGGGAATGGGGACGGCGACGGCGTGCGGGCGGACGAACGAACGAACGACTCGTCGACTAAGCCATCACCATCTAAGCGAGAAGCATTGTCGGTATCATATATACTGAACCTTGTCCTGCTTCAATGTTAGAAGAGCGTTTCTAATTTTCGTTTTCATCTCACCTCAACTTTAGGGCCAGACCAGAAACTATAAACTAACAAACGCAATGACATAAGCACACATAACAGTGTCGTGTGCATCCGTTCAACTGAAGAATAATTAAGCGAATGAATATTTCGATTACTTAACAACTAAAAATAATATCGGAACATATAATCTTCTCTTGTATATCTATACTTACCTATTATATGAGGAACTTGACCGTTATACTTCTTGAAAACACGTTAATAAAATTAATCAGGATTCCTTCCCGTTGTGCTGATGTGAACGCCAACGTTTTTCAACGTCCTTCAAGGTCTCCGTTAAAAATTTAAATGTCCATAGTACCAGTAGTTATTGTCCAGGGTCCAGCCATCCGCTCGCCTCATCTAACTCTGGACCTTACTGTTTGTTATATTATAGCTAGCTGTACCTATACATATAGGGTACAGTCCGTTGAAACTACAATTTGAACGTGTGTGGGAATATAAAAATAGCCGCTGGTCAGCTGAGAGCTGAGATTGAAACAGGTCCAGGTTTAGCGTTAAACGCGAGTAGCTATAGGTAACGATCACGAAATACGTAGTTGCGAAGCTGGATGCTGGCTGGAGTGGAGTAGTCTGGCGCCCTTACATCGTTTCAGTCGAAATAAAAGCATAGGGGCGCATTCCAGATGTAAAAGGGTTGAAACAGTTCAAGAGGTCAGTACTGGTCCAGAGATGTTAAATTGCGTAGACGAATATAATACACACATACATGAAGAAAACGACCAACGAAGCTTTCCGGCCAGCGATTGCAGTTTTAAATGGATCCGAGACGCTTTAACGGTTTCATTCAACAGGTTTTCTTGTTGTGTGTGGCGGTGGCTCTTAATGTGTTTCGGTTAGTTTGGAATGAGAAAACGTTACAGCTTATTGATTTGTAATTGCAATTATTGCAAATTTCACGTTCACATCAAAATCTAATGCTGGTGGAAACTTAAATTAACTGCTTAAGGGCTTATACGTAGATTAAGGGGTTCCTAAAACTAAGTGGTCAAAAAATTATATTAAAATATGCTTTGTCCCACCCAAACAAAAAACTTAGATTACGAATTTTTGGAGCTTGATGTAAACGGTGAACATTTTCTGCACTTTGGTTTAATGTTGAATTAATGTGGGGTGTGTTCCAGCAAACACCCCCTTTAATAAGGGTGTGCGCGTCTCCCTCAAGTTACATAACGTATTCATTCATATGCACTTGTAGAGCTACCATGAGTGAGCGAGGGTTCAAGCGTCCCCTTGAACGTCTGCTAGCTAGTATCGCCAGTAGGTAGGTAATAAGGTACGAAAGAAATCACCCTCTTTTTTTTTGAAAAAGTCACCTCTTGCTATTATTAGAAATATAATTCTTAAGAACTTGTTCTTGTCAGAGTGGCAAGTGCAACTGCCGCATACAAATGGGATTAATTTCTGAATACGATTTGATAACCATATATCATTCTAGTTTAGTTTGCAAAAAGTATTTTTGTCCTTGCTTAGTTTTTGCTATAGTTGCTGCCAAAAGATAAGTGGAATAATGAATAATTTATTTGATGGTGTCGATACTTTTGAATTGTGCACAGTGGACGCCCAATGTGTAAAGAATCTGTTTTGGGTCGGTGTAATCTCCGTCGAGTCGGACAATCTTTGAGCATTCTTTTATGTAGAACTCTAATTCCTTTTCGGTTGCTGGTGCTCGTTCCGATGCCGTTGCGTTCGATTGCTGTTTGCCTGATGACATTAAATATTTATTCGTAAATTGCGCAAGTTTCGAGAACACCGAGCTGAATGCTTCGTCTAAATCGAAGAGTTCAAGCGGCGGAGGCGGTAATTCCCGGAACGACGGCGGGAATACCTAAAAAAAAATAAACGTTACACGAACTATATCTATATACCTATATTGTATATAAAAAGAAAAGAAAAATAGTAGGTATATATAAATACGGCTGCTTGTAATGGCGGTAACGGAGCTTCGAAGTTTGGACTTATCACTTTTAACGGCTGGTGCTTAACGCCTATACGGTCGTAGAGTTTCAAAACGTCGGGCACTGCAAAATGAAATGGTTTTACATATCTACTACTAATATGGATGGTAATTTATTTACAAATAAATAGCTAAATGCTAAACGAATGCAAAATGTTAAATCCTGGATATGTATTTTAACCTAAACAGCTAAACTTCTAGTTATTTGAAAGAAAACGGTAATGCCTTCGTAACTGCATTAATATTGAGGTAATATACGCAAGCGACGACCTATTTAATTGGGATAATAAATAAAGTGTATTGATATATATGCCAGGATCAATCAATATTGGATGTAATTGCACCGTGTCCGTATGATATGCATTTTTCGCATTTATACACCGCTTGTTCAACTAATTACATATTTAAATAAGCATTTAGTTACAGTACTTCAGTGCAGTCACTGTTCCCCAGTATGTGGTACTAAACTGTATAATAACAAATTTAAATCTTTAAATGTGTGAATTTACTGTAATTGCAGAGGCGCGTGAAAATACCTGCGGTTGCTATATAGTGTATAGAGAGTTGTAACATGCTGCTGAAGCTACTTTTTTTAGAGTAAGTACAATAAATTTACGACTTTCTGTTTACCTAAATTCGTATTCATGGAATACGTTTTATGGTCGAATAGCTTGTTGTAATCCACCGAAACGGAATGAGTAATTGCATCAGTTAAGCAAAGTTTCGGTCGATCCGCCAGTTCACCCGTATCCGGCACTATGTGATGATCCCAAACCTGGAATTATAAAATACTTGTCTATAGTCTATAATACTATACCAACATCCAGAATAAGTGTATAGGTCAGCTATTCTTAAATGTGGATGCGTAGTGTTTAAATTGTAACAACAAATTTTTAACAATGTAATGTTAGAAGATAAACTATTGGACCATTTGGGCGTATCTTACATCGAGATCATCATGTTCGGACGGCGAGACCCTAACGTCAGCATCGGTTCTCATTAAGAACTCAAACAGCAGCTCCCTGAACTTATCGTTGTGCTCTTGATCGATGTATTTATCCGTGAACATGTGGCCTGAACCAACCGCCACAAGTCTACCGCCTGAAACATATACATTCAGCAAGTATAAAGTTGATACCCCAGTTAAAACGCTTGAATAATTGCTCGACGGCCAGACCAGGCCACCCTTCCCAGTATTATTAAAGTTTCCCAGCAAATATTGCTCCCGCATCCCGCACTCAGTTTCAGTTCAGTCGTACAGTCTCTTGGTACAAAACTCGGAAATTGCTTGCGAGTTGCGAGCATGAGCTACAGCGCAGCGCCAGCCAGCAATCGTGGTGGTGGCGTGCAAGCAATACTTGTAGCACACAAATAAAGTTCGTTCGGGTAGATTTGCGGCACTTACCGCCGTTTTGATTGTAATATACGGCCCCCAAAGGCCTATCAACCGGGAACGTAGCGGTGCCACTGGTGAGTGCGACGAAGCTCGGCTTATTCACATTCATCGTTGCGCCGTACGGATAAATCAGATTCAGATTTGCCAACTTATCCGTTCGGCTAGAGCTGAGAACCGTGTTCAACGAGGAATCCGCAATGTAACATTCTTTTGGATGGAAGTACTTGTAGTAGTGCGTACGAATTAAGGAATCTAAAACGTGACGCGAATTTGTATTTATTTAATTACTCTCGCTCAATACGAATAATTAATTCGTAAAATACCCATATTCGGATAGATGCCGTATTGCTCCAAAAGTATATTAATATTACCAGTATCATCTTGATTGCTTTCAGATAGAAGGACTAATATCCTTCCGCCTTCGTTCATAAAATTGCGCATTGCATTAATTTCGCTTTCGTCGAATTGCCCTTGAGGGCCCGGCAATATTAGCAGTGAGCAGTTCTTCAATAACTGCGACGATATTTCGTCCTTGTTACTGAAAATGCACGTGGAGAAGATTATGTATATGTAATGTAAAGACAATAAATCAATTTATATTTCATAAATAATTAATTACGTCGTCAGCTTCCAGAATATTTTCACTTTTCGGTGGAACGTTTTGTAATTTTCGTTCAGCTTGAATAAATCGTTCTTGGATGCATTAAAGATGATTGTTTTCTTTTCACCACTCTTAGCCGTATCCTAAAAATATTATTTTGGCAGCAATATGAAAATATTAGGAATATTTAAGCGTTACCTCTAAAGGCGGCATTGTGAATTGATGATGAGCAGAATTTTAATAGCACTGAAAATTCTAGTTTACGTTGTCACTACAATTTGTCAATCAATTTGTTTGTAATTTTAAATGATGTTGCCATGGTAATAATGATAGTTGAACATTATTAATGTAGATGTCCGTCTGGTAGAAGAAAATCGATAATTCCTCAATATTTTCCCAATTTTCCAAGAGTACGGCATCTGTAGCATATTTTCCAAACTAGTAGAAAATTAAAACCATTACGTTTTCTTTCTTTTGGGAGGAATAACTTACTCGTACTGCTGCGTTTTGGGTTGCAAACAGCTATATTTAGAAAAGGCGCTTCCAAATCGTGAGTAAACGTACTAAACAGTTCAGTCTCACTCTCAAACGTTCCGAATACTTTACTCGAAACAAATCGAACTACATTTCATCGAGCAGTTCAAGAGACTTTTGAAATATATAATTATTTAGATTTTACCTATTATTTAAGATTACCCACGAATTATTTCTTTGGGCGTCTCCATAGCTTAGGTTTAGAAAGTATATTTTCTGATTTTGTCAAATCGAACAGGCGCTTCAAACCCAGAACGATTCTGAACCGTTCTAAGAATCAAATCGAAAGCACATAAATGGAAAATATAAAGAAATAATCTGAAAATTTTATTTCCATTTATTTCATTACAGTATAATTATTAATTTTAATGTAAACATAATAAACATCCAAAAAATGCTTTATATATAAAAAATAAACAAATTAATTTTGTACATAACTATCAAGTTAATAAGAAATCATCGAACACTATTTCTTGGCGTAATACTCCAATTAAAATAGCTTCACCTGTTACAACTGTTACTTTATTTTTCAGAAACGTACTGAATTTGTTCTTTTGATTAGCGGCAGCGACTACAATAAACCTATCAGTTGATGATGGTGTGCGTGCGACGACTTTACCACCATTTGCTTCAATGGAACCTAAAACATAATTACAAAATTAGTAGTGTCTATTTTACGCCTAGGCGCCAAGGGCGCGCCCCTAGGGTCCCATGATTTGGGGGCCCCACACCAAGTTAAATATTCGCCCATGCGAAAACAATGGATCGTTATGAAACTGTTCTTATGGCCGTCCTGTGGAGCTCATTATTGGAAAACATCAATGCAACGAGCAAAAGCCGACAAACCCCAAATATTTGTTTGTCAACATCAATTTAGATTATTAAAATCTCTACAAGGTTTGATAAATACTGAAATTCAACTCGGTTTTGAAAAAATCTAAATCGAAATTACTAATTTATGAAGAGTGTAATTTTCATGATGAGTTGCAACGAAGTCATAAACGCAAAGCTTTTTTGACGAAAGCAGTGAAAATGAAACTCACTTACGCTCAGTTTGATGCCCTAACTTACGGTAGGGCCACTGAATGTACGCCTAGGGCCGCTTCTGTTATAAACGCGCCTCTGAAAATTAGCAATAAATTTCGGTACATTATTTAGTTATTAATTACCTTTAATAACATCAGCTGAAACAGTAACCATTACTTGAAAAAAGTAACCATCAAACAATTTCTGTTTCTTCCTTCGTGCAAATGATTGTTTTATGTTGAAGTTCCATTGATCTTCCGCTTCAGGATCTTGAATTAAATGATCCCAAGGATCTAAGAATTTATTAGCTCGTTTACATGCATACAACCAATCAGGTGAACAAATTGGTTTCGCATATCCAATGGCCGAAAGAAGTTTTAAGGTGCGTTGTATTTTTTTAGTTACGAGTACCGTGCTCGTTTCGAGATTATCAACGATTGTTCCACCTATAAAATAAATTACTCGGGAAATGAAAAGGGTAAAAGTGGTAACGAAATGAAAAACATGAAGGGCATGTACTTACCTAGAGAACGAATCAGCGAATTAAGTTGTGAGTCGTTCAACATTGTGAAAACTATTTTAGGTTTAAGTGCCCTTTTATTTCTATCTGCTGAAGGAGAAGGAATTAATTCTTCGCTCACTTGATCCTTTTTACTGGGACGACCAGGGCGTCTCGTTTTTACCTGCAGACTTTCTCGTACTACAGTAGAAACATCCTTTCTATCAGCAAACGATTCATTGTCTGATGTCACAAACTTAAGCTGACGTTTTGGAACGCGAATAGTAATTTTTTCGGCATCCTCATCCGTATCAATCACATCTATCGTTTCCGTGTATAGAACATTCTTCTTAGCACGAGTATTAGTTCTTTTCGGAACTGTTTTACTTTTGGGTGGCAGCTCCTCGACTTTTGCATCGTCAGAGTCAGAACTTGTCTGATTTGGAGCAGGATAACTTCGGGTTTGTTTTGATCTTGTTATTCGTTTGGATGTTTCTGCCTTGTTTTTAATTTTGGTTTCTTGTTTCTTAGTCGTTTTCGGTTTATTTGCATTTCCTCTCTTTTTAGGTTCATTCTTATCAGGTTCTGGTTGTTTTTCGGAACTTTTCGGAACTGTTTTACTTTTGGGTGGCAACTCCTCGACTTTTGTACCGTCAGAGTCAGAACTTGTCTCATTTGGAGCAGGATAACTTCGGGTTTGTTTTGATCTTGTTATTCGTTTCGATGTTTCTGCTTTGTTTTTAATTTTGGTTTCCTGTTTCTTAGTCGTTTCCGGTTCATTTGCTTTTGCTCCCTTTTTAGGTTCATTCTTATCAGGTTCTGGTTCTTTCTCAACGTGCAGTTCTTGACTTTCTTGCTTTTTCGACGAAGTGTTTTGAAATAGTTTATTCTGCCTTTTTTGTCCTGGTTTAGGTGATTCTGAACTAGCAGTTAGTAGACACATTGATTCATCATCAAGTAGTCGACGTTTTGATCTTGTCGGTGGTTTCGAATGATTGCTAAGCTTGGTGTCTTCTTCAACAATCTTCGGCAATTCTTTTGTTTTAATCGGAACAACCTCAACATATACTTGAAATTCGCTAGAAACTGAATCATCACTATCGCTAATCGGCTTTTGATCCCTTTTAATAAGAGACATTTTCGATCGTTTTGGAATATTATTATTTTGTTTCAAAATGTTCGTCTTTAGCGACTTCGTGGAACCACCTGAACCTGTAGCGATGGCTTGGTCCTCCTTTTTATTACTCTCGCATATTGTAGATTGGATTGGTGGATTTTCGCTACTGCTGCACGTGGTTTTAATTGGAGACAAAAATTTAGGTCTTTTTTTATTTTCCTCATTACTTTCGAATTCATCACTGCGACGTTTCTTTGTTTCAGTTAGTATTTCAACTACTTCTTGCGTGGATGAAGCGTCGAGAATATTAGCCAACGGGTTCGAAGGTCTCGATTTATCTGTAGCGCTTAATGAAACATTTTGTGACAAGAACATCACTTCTAACTGACTTTCGACTTCTGGAGGTTTGTCTACAACCTTAACGGTTGTTACGGGTGCAGTAAAGCTAATTTCATCCAACTTTTGCGTTTCGGTTTCGAATAACGACAAATTTTCAGGTTCGGTGGAAACTTGTTGAGGTGGTAAATCAAAGAACTTATCATCATTTACTGTGGAGATAACTTGCGTTGGAGGTAGAAAAATATCATTGTCATCTACATTGTTTTCTTTCAACGGTTGTGCATCCGCTACAGTAATTTCTTGGGTGACTGCATCAAAATCAAAATCTTCAGATTGAGTATTAGCAACATGAGATTCTCTCTTAACCGGTTCACTACCTGCATTTTTCGTAGATGGTTCACCATGGATCAGTTGAGTCGGAGCAAAGAAATCAAAATCATCATCGCAATTCTCTTTCGATGTACTCTTTGCAGATCGACGAACAACTGGTTGTGTTGGAGCAGCAAAGTCAAAATCGTCATTGACTTTTTGAGTTGCAGCCTCAAAATCACATTCATCCATCTGTGTATTGTCAATTTCTCGTAATTTGGTAACCGGGACTTCGACATCCGACTGATTTGAATGTCGTTTGCGTGTTACTGGCTGAGTAGATGATATAAAGTCACATGAATCATCCAAAGTGTTCGTGTTGGTTGCATTTAAAACTAAGTTCTTTGCCGAGGAGCTGGCTCGTCGAACATCCTTCGTATCCGTACTCTGGACGATACCATCGCAAGCTAAAGACATTCTATCTTTAATGGACGTCTCAGTCAATTCTTCAATATGACTAAGTTCCAAATTGAAAGATTCACTTTCATTGCTGACGGAGGTTCTAGTTTGTTGAATTGATGCATTGCAATCTTGTGTGGCTGGTATATAATCCACACTGGTATCAGCAAAAGACTTCCGTTGAACGGATGTGGACGACTCAGTCAATTCTTCAATATGACTAAGTTCCAAATGGAAAGATTCATTTCCATCGCCAACGGAGGTATTAGTTTGTTGAATTGATGCATTGCCCTCTTGTGTGGGTGGTATACAATCCACACTGATGTCAGCAAAAGACTTCCGTTGAACGAATGATTCCTCTTCAGCATCTGAAAAGGTATCATTTGGTGGTTTCATCAGAATGGGTGAAAGTTTTTCGGCCTCTTTATCATCGAGATCACTGGCTTCTGAATCTGTTATAACAAATATACTTTTATCAGTTTGACTGGAATTAGTCAAGAAAGTGTTATTTGAATTGCGACCTTCACTTGGCATATTTGTGTTACTTCCTTTCGTAATTCCATCCCTGCCAGACTCAGAATCGGAATCAATGATTTTACATTCATGTTTGCTGATTCTTTTAGAAAAACGCTTCCTTCTATTGGTCGTATTGAGAACGTCGCTAGCTTTACTTTTAGTAATTTCATCAGTATCAGAATTTAAAATATCATCACTGACAACTTTATCCACTTTAGAATGACTATTTCGTGCGGGTGAAACTAAATTTTCCGAATGGTTACCAATTATAGGCGAAGCAACTTGCAAGAAATCTATAGAATCATCGCTATGAACTTCATTTTGACTGAATCGACTGGACAACTGTAAATTTAAGCTGTCCCTTGATTCCAATGATATTTGTGATTTACGTGATGTTTGAGTATCCAACTCAACGGTCTGTGTCGATAAATTTGCTATTGCTGCATCTTTAGCTCTACGAGCAATATCCTCATCGACATCTGTGTCTGAATCGTTAGCATCCTCAACTGTATCAACTGTTTGAATGTTATCAGTATGGTTCACTGGTTCAATGTCATCTTCCGAATCGGAATCTAATGGATTAATAACTTTACGTTTGATGCGTGGCATAGGCGTAAGCGATTGAGTAATAATATCTTTATCAACTGAAATAATACATAGAAATATGAGAAATAAATGAAACTACAAAACATGCGGTTTGAGCATTCATTTTTATTCTTACCTGTAAGTCTAATTGCTTCCTGGCTTGATTCTGAATCCGAATCTAATGGATTGACAGTTCTACGTTTGGCACATTTAATAGGTGTAAGAGTTTGAGTTATTGCATTGTCATCTGAAAATTATATAAAAAAGAAAAAGTAACTAAATAGAAAGAAAAAACAATGCTAATCCTCACCTCTGAGTTCCTGATCGGTATCGGAATCTGAATCCAGTGGATTTTTCCTATTTCGTTTTCCCCCCAAAATGGGAGACTGCGATTGTGTAAATATTACATCAGGGACTGGAGGATAAATGAATATTTATTATTTGTTTTGTTATACAAAGAAAGGAACAAAAAATCGATGAGTTTTACCTGAACTTCGTTGAGTACTTGTTGTTGGATCAGCTGGATGGTCCAACTGGACCTCATCAATACTCTTAAGTTCCTCTGTTTTATCAACGTCCTGAAGAGGAAGAGCCAATTCACCATCATTAGTACTCAAGTTGTAAGTTGTTATAGTTCTTGATGGATTTGTTGAAGATTCCAAAGCAGAGTTAGTTTCGTTACTGCTTTGCGCTACTGCAGCTTCACCCAGATTCGGATTATTTTCCGAATACAATACAAGCACTTCAAATACTGGTTGATCCGGATCTACTAATATTTGTGTAGCAGCTCCATGTATGTCAATAAGTTCGTGTTCAATTTCAATTTCTTGTGAAATGCCTTCACTTTCATTTTCATTTGCAACACTCTGAGTTTCAGAGCCATGGATGTTTGAATTTTCTCGAGTTAGACTTGAAGTTGCGGCCTCAGATGTATTTAAAGAGGTACAATCAGCTGTAATTTGTGTTGCAACCTCGTGAATGATAGGCAAAGACGGTGTTTTATTTATTTTCGTATTTATAGTGGAGTTATCGCCTGTAATTTGTGTAGCAACGTCGTGGATGCTAGGTAAAGACCGTGTTTTGATGATTTTCGTATTTATAGTGGAGTGATCGGTTGTTGCTTGTGTTGGTAGCTCATGAATGCTATTATTCTTCTCTTCCTGTGTCCTCCTTACTGGCGCATTCAATCCTGAGTTCTTAGCCTCACAAGGCGCATCTGCATGCATAATCTGAGTTGCAACTTCGTTTATACTAGCATGAACTGGTTGAGTCGGCATCACATGTATCGATATGACCCTGTTATTGATCGAACGATTAATAACTTGAGTATTAATCTCCAAATTCGATAGATTTTCATCTTCACCATCATTTAATAATTGTTCATACGAATCGACAATTTGTGTCGAAGCTCCATAGAATCCATCCTCTAGTTGGGTCATTTGCGACTCATTTGTGTTTTGAGAAAAGTTAGACTCTTGTGAAGAATTGTATACCTACAATCAAATCATTCTAATGAATGATTTTTAGATTTAAACTAAATAACTACCTTTCTGTATGGTCCTTTGAAAGACGATGTAAATTCAATTTTCATACCATCTCTTATTGGATACATTATGTAAGGTACCAGTTTGCGTTCATCGATAAATGTTCCATTGGTTGAATTAAGGTCTGCAATGAATTGCAAAGGGAAGTCCTGCACTTCATAAATAACAACAATAAGTGCATGGTATTGACTGGCAAGCTGAAGAACAAAGGAAAAAGATGAATATGCACGCATACGTGATTTGAAACTATTTTTATCTTACGGGATCTCTTAGGACTACCGTGGCTTCTTTATTCCTTCCAATAATGTTGGCTCCTTCGTAAATATATGAATTTCTGCCATTTATTTGTAAATATCCCGCCTGGAAATTAAATTTGAGGTTACTCAACGGATTTTCTGTTTCGAAACAGATTAAACACTTACTTTTCTTCGATTTAAATGCGACATTATGTAGATGAGATATAATTATTTCGCTTGTATATAATATATTAAATTGTTTGCATGTAAAGATGAAAATTTCAAAGTTTTATCAAAAATACATGAATCGCATCGAATTGCGTTAGATTCAACGATCAATCGATAAATGGCGTTTCTCCGTTTGAGAACGGTTTGAGGCTTCGTGTTTGTTTTTCTTGGGGTGCATTCGACAGCAACCAGAACGCAAAGCGGTTCCTGGCATGCCCAGTTGCATTAGGATTTCTCGTTCAGAGGCAGAATCCTCGCTATTGAAAAGTTCAACTCATGGCGTTATTGCTCTAGACTTCACTAGTGCACTGAACAATTGTTCTACTTGTTTTTTCGATCACAAGTGCAGGCAGTTGCGAGTGTTCTTATTTTAATTTTTCAACTCAAGGAATTAAAATGTACATTGGGTGCACATATTATCGCACTCTCGCTTGAGATGGTGCAAGCAGTGGGTTGCACTCGTTAGTGCAAGTGCATGTACTGAGTGTAGTAATAGTGTTTTCAACTTACTGCACTTAGTGGGTGTACTGCCACTGATACTAGGGAAATATCCAAAGGCTCGAGTCGAACACTTCTTTAGTGCACACTGACTGCACTAGTGCAGTCTAGTGCAGTAAGTCGAAAACGATATATTTCGAAATCACTATCACCTAAACGCTCTAGTCGTTCTGCTAAAATTCTAACTCGCGAGGTGGTCCTTTAAGAGGGTAAATGTGCAGAACATCGATTGCAGGATCTGAGATTGCAGGGCGCAAGGCACAAGGCCCACTATTTAAAAATAAATATCGAAAATCCCACTTCAACTCTGTCTCGATAGCCGAACGCAGCTTTCGTCGCACTACCCAGCATAAGTCGAACGTACCCCCTTAATTGGTACTTTCATTTCACGTGAAGTCGCTGGCATCGCTTATAAAGTGCCAAAGACTCAAACTCAACCTGGAGTTAAAACTGGTTTTGATTTTGTATGTGCAAACAATTAAATAATAATAAAAAACAACATTAAAATAATAATAAACTACAAATTAAAACATAACTTTACTTTTATATTGATCGAAGAACCTTTTAAGTGAAATCTCATCAACTCACGGTTCTTTTTTTAATTTTTTTTACTTAATAAAACAATTTAAATACATTAAATGTAAAATATAATTAAAACAAACAAATTAATTTTAAAAACTTAGTACTAATGATACATTTTTTCTATTTCTTTCAAAGTTCTATTCTTTGTATCAGGTAAAACAAACGCCAACACAAGAACGCCAACAAATGTACAAATTGTAAAAAGTAGAAAAGTACCAGCTGGAGTAAGTTCACTCAACATTATCGGCATAATTTTGACAACAACAAATAATGAAATGAATGAGCAACAGGCACTGAGTGGACCACCAATGCCTCTTGTTTCGGCGGGATACAGTTCACCACATATCACAGATGGTAAAGGACCTAAACTAATCGCAAAAAAAATCACATTTGATATCACCGATATCATACAAACAATAGGAAATGTTTTAATGTCCGGATAAGCTTGAGAAAGATATAGAAATATTGATAGATTTAGTAACGAAACAGATAATGCTAAGCCACCAAAAGTTAAAACTTTTCTTACGGAAATCATTTTAACCAAAATGCATGAAGTTGCTGTTGCTAAAATTCGCAATAAGTTAAGTGCAATCGTAGAATAATATTGTAAACTTGTATCAGTTGTTATTATTCCTACAATTGTTGAAGTGTAGAAAAGAAGGGCCATGTTGCCTGATAATTGATTCGTGATAAAAGCTAAAGTTGTTATCCCAAAGGGAATTAAAAATGAACGGTTAGCACATAATGATAAAGTAAGTATAAAAGTAGTTTCCGAGGGAAAAACTTCGACTGTTGAACTTTCAGTGGCTTTGGCGAATTCCTCTTTGGCTTTTGATGTATACCCACGAAACCACGAATAGCAAACGTGCGCTTTTTTAATATTATTACGATTTTTATACCAAATGTACGATTCTGATATGTAAACACCGATAATACTAAAATTATAAACCGGTATAATGCTAAGAATTAAAGCTACAGTTTTCCAATTGAAATAAGTACCCATTAATTGACATATGAATACTCCCATGGTGCATCCTAATGGCAGAAAACTCAAAAAGAACGCTCGATATTTAGGCTCCGTCACTTCGCCCAAGTAAGTCAAAAATATTGGATAGCCCATGCCAGCAAATATTCCGGATAGTACGCGTGATGTTAACATCATTTTGTAATTGGTAGCAAAGTACATTGTTAACCATCCTAGTAAATTAAAGAAAATTGCTGTTAATGCCATTTTCTTCCGGCCGAATTTTTCGAGGGCCCAGCCACAGATTAATGTTGCTGGGAACATTGCCAGTGTTGGTACTGAGGCTGAAAGCAAAATATCTTCATTCAAACGACATAGTATTAATGCATATATATCTAATACTTATTCTAAGGGATTAATCTAACGAATTCATGAAAAATAAGTTATTTGGCTTTCAAGATACAGTCAAAAGCTAAAGTATGAAACCGGAATGGCACCTTTGGGAGCAGCCGTTCCGGTGCGGCCGTTTGGGCGCAGCGATAGTTTGGCGTGGGACTATTCGGCGCAGGGAATTTTGAAACTTTCTTGTCATGCGCGTATATGCTTTATTCCATTTTCACGTGATATATAAATAAGGCAATAATCTGTGCGCGTGCCAAAAGTCGATTTTTTTTTTTTAAATTATAATTAACATGCCCAGTGAAGTATTTAATAAAGTAACAGCGTTATAGTAAGTATAACAGCGAAGTAAGCAAAATTTATTAATGTTCTAAAAGTTAAGTTAACGGGATTCGTTTGCTTGCGCGTCAGATTAGATCCGTGCCACAAACATTTTCACACGTGCCATGTTTGGCACCCGTGCCATAGGATCGCCATCTCTGACTAGGGCTTAATTTGATAATTTGGAAGTTTACGGTCAATCTCGGAAAATTACACTTAACCGCTCGGCTTTCAATATTCCACTCTAAGTTATACCGAGAGTACTTCGGTGAGTAGTTCCGATTTACTCCGAGTAGTTTAGGAGAGCGATATATCGAAAGCGCAGCAATTGTCTAGCCTTAGTGTGCTGATCAACTGATGTAATACACTTACATTTCATAATTAATAATTAAAAGGATCATTTCATATAAATGAATTTGAAAGAAAAATATAAAAACCTACCAATCCATGATTGTTGTTCTTCCGTTAAAATAATAGTTGACATACTTGTTATTGACGAAGTTAACGTTGTATTGGAATCGTGCAGTTGTGGAAATAAAATAGATGTAAACCCAAATACACTACCAGCACATATACCATGTAACAAACCCGTTATTGAAATTAAACACTAAAAAAATAATAATTTATTTATTTATAACACAAATTTACAGCATTATTGATGTACGAAGGACTTACTTGTCTGAATAAATAAATTCGGTCTGTATTTTTCACCATCTTAAGTACCAACAGCAACAATAACAGCAATTAATGGTAAAAGTATAAGTATACCTGGATGGAACTGATAACATAAGTTTCTTCACTTTGTTTATTATTGTTATTCACTAGGTAGATAATATTATTTGATTTAGTTCTACAAAATAATTATTTTAAAAATTTAATTTGTTTAACAAAATGAATGACAATATGTGAAGCAATATAAAATTGAAGCTAGAATGATCTATGGGAGTATGAAACACTTTGACGGTAAATATGAATGGGCCGTAATCGAATTAATTTAATGAACCGTTTACAGTGTTAAGTGTTGGTGACGGATATTAACAATCGTAATCGTGTAATGCGCATTGCCAACTAAAGTTGCCGCAAAGAGATGTGTTATACAGACATACAAAAGTAAAATATTTATCTCATTGGCAAACACATTGACACTTATATTAAAAATAAAAATGTTTATTATAGTTTATTCCACGAAATATTTCTACGTAACATAAATATATAAAACTAAACTTCTTAGACGTTTTTTGGTTGCAATATAAATTAAGGAAATTTCAATTACAATAACAAACAATAACAAACAATTAATTGAAGCAATAGTTTTTAAATCCGAGAAGTATGTAGCCTCGATATTGATGTTCTACACCAGTGGTTCCCAACCCGTGAACATGTTTTTACCGGACGAATGCAAATTCTTGTCCGAGAAAGCAAAATTTAGCCAAAACTCAGGAAGACTTTGAAACGCAATTTGTAGGTTGACTTGAGATGTCAAATGTATGAAACTCTCATTTACGCTGGATGGTTTTTGGATTATCGGAAAATTACAAATTACTTGTAATTTTAAGTTGGCAGGCCCAATGCCACCAAGGGGCTCCGCCATAAGAGTTGATTCTAACAAAGGCTCCGCAAGCCAGAGAGGTTCGGAACCGCTGTTCTACACTATAGTTTGGCAAAATCAACAACGTTTAGGCCCGCCGCAAATTGGAAGTAGCACAGGCAGAGTCGAGGAACAGTACAGGTGTTTTTGTAATACACTGGTTTGCAAGCGCAACCGCACATTGGGCACACCACAATCGCAGCCGAGTAATAACTCTGTCAGGCCTCTTTTCTCCCTCTGTCTCGTTGTCCTAGCCGACCTAGCCGCACAGTTTCCTACGTACTCTGTTACTTACAAAAAAAAACACCTCTGCCTGTACTGTTCCTCGACTGTGCCTGTGCTACGTCCAATATGCGGCGGGCTTACTGAGAAATTACCTGATTCAAACTATATATGCATCAAAAGCAAATATCACAAATGATATCCTTTCATTGTTCCTGTTGTATAAAATCCCTTGTCGATTTCTAAACTACATCCATGCAGATTGCACTGCTCTGCTCTCCAATTGAATGGGATGGGCTGGTCAAAGTGACGATGAAAACAAACTACTAGGACAGAGAGGGGGCTTAGAGGCTAAAGCCCCCCCCCCCCCCCACTCCCGAAATGCCTTAAAATTCAGAAAAAACTGAATGTACCTGAAAGAAAAAGTGTGACGTTGTTAATTTTTTTTCACCTCAGCCTCGCCCGAACAAAATTCCTGGCTACGTGCCTGTACTAGAATGAAGAATGTGCCGTGCCGGCGCTCATATTGGCATGTTCAAAACGTCTCACCTTTGGATAAAAAGGTAAACCCGCAATGCCGATAATGGGAAAGGAAAGAACAATACAATTTGTTAAATAATAAATAATCGTAAATAAAACTATATTTTCTGAAACCTCATTGAAAATATAAGTATTTCTTTCATTCCTGTTGGATCTTATTACATGAATAACTTTAACATTTCACAATAAAAATGCAATAAAAACTGCATATGTGTATACAATAAAAATGAGAATTCAATATCAACGGCAAACATTTATCTTTACGCTTCGTAAAATTTTTCCAATTCTTTCAACGTTTTATTTTTAGTATCCGGCAGGACAAAGTACATAATAGTGACACCAGTAAAAGTGCAACAGGCAAATATCAAAAATAAAAATGACGGATCAATGAGGACAAAAAAATGTGGCATCAGTTTCACAATCGTGAATAATGACATGAATGATAAGAAAGCACTTAATGCGCCGCCAATATCACGCACTGAAGCCGGATAGATTTCGCCACAGATGACTGTGGGCAATGGTCCCAAGCCAATCGCAAAGAAAATGACATTGACAATTACTGATACCAGACAAATCATTGGAAATGCTTTGTTGTCTGGATATGCTCCACTTAGATACAGAAACAAAGAAATGTTAGCCAACGAGCAAGCCATTGCAAATCCACTACCAATGAAAACAACCCGAATCGAAAATTTTTTGATCAACACCGCACTTGTTATCGTTGCAAACACTCTCAAAATGTTCAGTATCAAATTGGAATAGTATTGTCCTTCCGGGTCAACGGTAATAATTTTGATAATTGAGGAAGTGTAAAAGATCAAAGCGTTATCACCCGAAAACTCGCTGGTAAGGAAAAGTAGTGCTGTTAACAGAAACGGCATTACAAACGCTTTACTAAAACATAATTTCAACTTTTCCTTGACGGAATTGTTGACGACGTTGTCGTTGGAATCAACAGCAGCCATGAATTCTGCTTTGGCGTCGAGATCAGTGCCTCGGAACCAAATAAATGCATGTCTTGCTTTGTCGACATGATTCTTGTTTATGAGCCATGTGTAAGATTCGGCGATGTAATACGCAATGCATAAATTGTAAACTGGTATACAGCACAAAATTAATGCCACTGTTCGCCAGTGCATATATACTCCCAAAAACTGCGTCAGTAATACACCTAACGCACACCCCAAGGGAACTCCAGACAAACAGACAGCACGAATTCGTGGATGAGTTACTTCTCCTATGAAGGTCACTATTGTTGGGTATGCTTGACCAACAAAAATACCATTCACGAGCCTGCTAACAAACAATGTTCCATACGAATTAGCAAAGTACATCATCATCCATCCTATTAAAGTGATAATAAAAACTGATGCTAAAGTTCGACGTCTTCCTATTAAATTCAGTATCCATCCAGTACTTAGAACCATTGGCAACATTATCAAAGTTGTTATTGACGCTAGAATTAATAAAAAAATGTTTTTTTTACTTTTTCCATTAGGAGCTTAGTCTTTATCTGCAAATATATTAACCGATCCACGATTGCTCTTCGATGTTCAATACAATTTCATTACTTTCTTCAAGTTGAGGAAATAGTATTGAAGAAAATCCTAGTACAGAACCTCCACAAATGGCTTGAAGTAAAGAAGAAAATGCTAGCAAATACTACAATCAAATAAGGTAAGTAGAAATAATCATGAAACTGTATTCAACGATGGTTACCTGTCGAAAAGTATAAATTTTATGAGATTTCTGGAAGATCTGCTTTTCTTCGAGGAAACTTTCCATTTTGTTGAATAGGTACCTATAGTTCCGGAACCGGAGAACAACGATCTAAGTGAGGAGACTCAAACAAAATTAGAACGAATATAACCACCACAAATTATCCAATAATATAGGCATATGAATTCATGTTTATCTTTATCGCATTCTTGTTTGCGATCGGTTGTTATATTTTAGTGTTGGCAATGAAATTGTCCGACTTTTTATTACAGAGAAAAATTTGTAAGTTATTAGTTTGTAGTTCATAACTAGCAGATTTAAAATGTAAATGTAAATTTACTGTATACGAAGGATAACGGCAAGATAATGCCTTGATTACATGTAACGAGTACAGCGGCGAAACAGTAAAATGTCACTCGGCCGGTGGAAGTAGTTGGGCACTCGGTCTAGTAAATAGAAACGGGTCCGAGTGACTGTCTCGCCATCTTAATCTCGGCCGAGCGCTCGGTTATACGTTTATACCAACCGAGCACACGGCCGAGAACACTGTCTCGCCACTGTACTCGTTACATGTAATCAAGGCATTACATTCAGTAAGTGGTCTTCCAGATTCAGTGTATCAGCACATTTTTGTTTGGAAAAAGCGAACTTTATATTTGATAAATTAGCATAAATGCACAAAATTTTTGCTTACAAATACGAGGCTTTGAGATTTAGAATGACATAGATTGGTTTTTTCTATAATTCTTCAGCTTTTAAGTTATAATAAAGGTAGGTAAATGATTCAAATACCAAATGAAAGTTCCTGTAGATTTCTCATTTTGTTAGGTATATAACAAATGAAGCCACAAGCTAAAACAAGAAACACTTTTAAGATTTTATACGACTTAAAACGACTTAGAGAAATTACCTAAAACAATTACTTAATAAAACAAAGACTTAAGACAACTTTACTTCGACTTTTGCTTTTGACTGACCGACCACCCTTAAGAAGTATCCCAAAGTCACCCCCACACATGTGGGTGGATCTTGACGCCTTATTTATTTTCTTACTCAATAACTATAACTAGCATTTCTTAAAACTAACGCCAGACTTGTACCCTAATAAATCTTCGTCACTGCACTTCATTAATGTCTTAACTTATATACTTACTACAACAAGCACAACTTCACCTACTTAAATCACAGCACTTTTGGATTCTACATTAATTTTTAATTACAACTTTTTGTACGAAGACCTAGGTCACGGGTCGGCAGACCGCGGCTCGCGAGCCGCATGCGGCTCTTTTCATACGCGTTTGCGGCTTCTCAGACATCAACTCTGACATAACAATAAGCCTTCAAAATTGATGAAAGGTTACTGTTTTAAATAAAAATTAGCTCTCTGATATATTCGTTATCATGTTTTCTTCAAAACTTGGCTCTTCTCACTGGAAAGTCTGCCGACCCCTGACCCAGGTAGTTACCAATCCGATGAAAGAAACTCGGGAAAAAGGAAAAGAAACTCGGGGTGGAAATACAATATTCACACAGATATCGTGATTACAAAATCTTTATTCACAGATTATAAAATTAGGGTAAATAAGAATAAGTATAAATTTCTCGCAAGATTATATAACAACTAAGGAAACAAAATAAGGTTGTACTATTTTATCTAAATCTAAATAAACGCGTATTTTTGAAATATTCCTGAATTTCATTATTAGTGAGTTGTCTAGTTTCTGGTAAAATAAAATATAACCCGATACCACCTATCAAATTCCCAGTGCCAAAAATTGCAAGTCCCCAAATAGTACCCAACTTCTTAAACATTAGAGGCACTAGTAATCCAGATAAAAAACTTATCGCAAAGAAATACATTTGTGTCAATGTTACACCGGTTGATTTCGATATACCCGTGAACAGCTCACCCGAAGAAATGTTACAAACATTAAGAAAACCCAAATTGAAAACAAAATGAAATATAATTATTGATGCCAAAGCCAGCCAACTAAATCCTGACCAATTATCCTTCCAATAGAGGGAACAACATATCATTAAAACTGCTAGAACAGTAATAACACAACTAACATTCGTAATACGTCGAATGGGGTAAAAAAGTAACAAAATCCATGTCATAATTCCACTAATAACCCGTAATATGTCGATTATAATTGTAGTTAGGTATTCATCAATTGAAACGATGTCTTCAATTATGTCTATCGAATAGAGAATTAAACTAGTACCGCCTGTACATGTCACAGCCGTTAGGAACCAAACTACGATCAAAAGCGGAATTAGAAATTCCCGTTTCATGCACTCTTTCCTTAATTG
>JARJEB010014023.1:0-18292 GCA_030264535.1 Liometoxenus newtonarum | reverse complement strand
TCTGATACCACTCAGGTTGATGAATATGAAAAGAAACAACAAACACAAAAGAAATTAATTAAAAGTGCTAGGTAATTGATGCGTGCCTATACCTTTTCCACCTAATTTTAATTTACCTTCGGTAAGTGGGAAACTAAATAATTTTGTATCAAATTGAATCTTTAGTATGTTATTGCAAATCTAATGCTGAATCTAATAAATCGGTACGGGTTCGCACCGCACAACTCTCCGGCCATATCCACTACGATTTCATAGAACTCGTCGACCATAAAAGTAATTTTGATCGGAAAGTGGAAATTACCCGGAAGTATAGGGATACAAAAACGTAATCAATCTTATTTCCATTTTCCGATCAAAATTACAAAATTACGATCGACGTGTACTACGAAAGAGTATAATGTAGGTACATGGTCGGAAAGTTGTGCGGTGCGAATTTAAAGCACCGATTTATTTATATTTTCTCCATGAAAGTTCTTTGTAACACAGATAAAAGACATAAATTAAGATTAATATTGAAATCAGATGAGAATACAATTAGAAAATCCTGTCATTCAACAGTAGTGAAGAACAGCGGGTTCTGCACCACTTTTGTAGTGGAGCTAGGGATTCTTTTCTCCGATAGATGGCGCTAGTGGTTTCATGAGCTGTAACCCAAGCCAATAATAGGTACTGTCCGATTCTAACCGACATACAGGGCAGAAGAACATTGCATGTTTATTTGATGTTCCTAACAGTATTGTTCTTAACACACAATATTGTTCTTAACACATGTCGGTTAGAATCGGACGGTACCTTGGGTTATAACCCAACTATACCCAACTATACCCAACTATATATACCCAACTATATATACCCAACTATAGTTACAGCTCGTGAAAACAGTAGCGTCATCTATCGGACAAAAGAATCCCTAGCTCCACCACAAAAGTGAATTAGACTCGGCTGATCTTCACTACTGTGAACTGTTCGTGCTGAAGGCTGAAGGAGAAATCCCTAGTGTCAAGCTCTCCCAAATAGCAGAAAGCTTGAAACGTATTAGGTAGAAGAAAGACATGTGGTCAGCAGATTGTAAGAAAACATTTGTAAGCAAGAAATGAAGAGAAAGTTAGAAGTGCATTGTAAACTAATACTTAGTGCAAGATATGTTGGGACACAGTCCCTACAACGCAATTAAAATTCCAAATTTATTTACGTTGTACTTATTGTTTTATCATTGTTCTTATTTCGTTATTATTTCAGGTATGTAATATCATCGTTATGTGGAGAAGGGTCATGTCCAACACCAGACGCAGTCGTCGGTCTGTTATTTTGGGTAGGCTACTTCAATTCGGCACTAAATCCACTCATCTACGCTTACTTCAACCGCGACTTTCGGGAAGCGTTTAAAGACACATTGCTTTGTGCGCTTCCTTGCTGCTTCAGCTGCTGGAAAAATCCTGCGAGATTCCTCTAGCAACCGAACGACAAACCGATTTACGCTGATGCCGGCCTCTAATTATTCAACTATTCCATATGTAATAATAAATAAATGAAAAAACATGATGACCGATTTTAAATGAAACGCGAACTAGACTGATATTCATTAATTAATATTAATCATTATTATTGCAATTAAATTTACTCTCTCTCTTTCTCTCTCTCTCTCTTTTCTTCACTACTGTAGTAGTGAAGAACAGAGATTTCTGTGACAGCGGAGGGGGTGGAGCTAGGGATTCTTTTGTCTGCTAGGTGGCGCTAGTAGTGCCACGTTCTTGTTTTAACAATAAATAAATATACAATGGAATCCCTAGCTCAACCACTTCCGCTATCACAGAACTCTCTGTTCTTCACTACTTACAGGAAATTTAAATGACAGAAAAGCAATATTATGTTGATACCTAAGTTAAGCAGAGACCAAAATACCATGCCACAAAAAGCAAATTATTGTTAAAAAGTAAACAACGATTATTATATGATGTGAAGAAGCTAACGAAGTTATACCTATAATTTGAATCCGAATTTGTTGTTTTGTATAATGTAGAAAATTTATTAGTAGAATTTACGAAAAGCAATAAAACAAAGACTTTTAGCGCGTTTCACAAGATACTTTACTTTGCGGAGGAACTTACAACATTTTGGACGAACATTAAGAAGATACTCATTAAAAATTATATATGATTATATAAGATAATAAAATAAAGTAAATTAATGCTAAAATATAAAAGATATATCCAAAGAAAAGTCTCTAATTAAGCTCACTATATGTTTCTGTGATATTTGTATTTTTAATATATTTTTTATTCGACTGTTAACTTAAACTTAGCAATTGATTATTTCGATTCCGATACAGAATAAATAAAGTTACAAATACATAGACTAACGGACACTACTAGAATGACATATTAGGATGACTAACCTTCAAATGGTTAGTACTAAATAATAATATAAATTCGTTGGTTAGATGTCCATAGTAAATAATATCTTAATCCTAATTAATTATAAAATATGTAAATAAGTTTTGTGTTGTATAGAAGAAACAAGAATCGAAAAAGTTCTTAATTGATGTGAATTATGAACTATTGGGGTTACTACTTTAAGATCAGTAGACTTAGTTATAGATTATGTTACGTTATAGTAGATTGTGTTGCAGCATATTAGTAGATAGGATTAACCGGTTCTGGATCCTCCGCCCCGCTACCCGTGGCGCCCCCTGTTGCAAATGTGCTTAGAACATCAAAATTTTTTACAATTCTTACAATTTACAGTTTCCTACTTTTTTTGAATTTACAGTTTTCTACTTTTGAATAGCATTTGGGTAGCTAGCTATTCGTTTTGGAAATTTCACTAATGGCCACCAGAGGGCTCTGAAACACTAGTTCCAAATTTGCCATAGGAGGCGCCACGGGTAGCTGGGGCGGAGGATCCAGAACCGGCTAATCCTATATACTCACATTCAAAACAGTTTCGTGACATAACTTTCCGTTCCTATAAATTTCTTTCATTCCGTTATGCTAAGCTTTGTTAAGGGAAATATAAAATAAAACTCATTGAAACAACTTAACAAATAATGTTAACAATAAGTTAACAATAAAAATTTTGTATATTCCTACGAAGACAAAGACATTGTTCTATTCTAATTCGATTAGTAAAATTGTCCTGGCCGAAATTTTTGTGTTCTGATTTAGTCTTTTGATGTTTTAAAGCAAAAAAAAATGTTCATTAATAATAGTAAGTATTAATAAATAAATAAATAAAATAGGAAATTAAGCCGATGATGATTAACTTAACAAGTTTCCATCGACATAGTAATTGGTGCTACTATAGTTTTGCAACGTCATGCATTACAAAAACTTTTCTTTATTAGAACAGATTATCATGTGATAGAAAGAAATTTTTAATTTTAATTCGTACTATAGTCCTTAAGGTTAAGAATTAGGAAAAGTTGTTGTTTTGCATAATGATGAGGCCTTTTGATGTCGCAAAACGAAGTTAAGCATCATCATCGTAATTTCCTCTTTGGATTACTTCACATCATCGCTCCCACTGTACCTATATATAAATAAATATAAAAATAATGAGAATACACAAGACACGGAAAACGGAAAATGTATATTTAGATATTGCAAATTGATCATGAACGATGTTTATTAAACGGAAAAATAAAGTAAAGACCGACGATTTTTGATTGAAAAAAACTAATTAGAGAGCTTTATTGAATAGGTATCTGTATAAAATATACAAAAAGGAAGAGAAAGGAAGTAATTAAATAAAACTCTAAACCAAAAAAGATATTTATAAGAAAGTCAGTATTTTTGGTACGTGAGGACTATATCTATATGAAATAAAAAGTAATAAATAAATATATTATATTATAAATAAAAACATATGAATATATAAATTACATAAATATAGGAAACAAAAATAGATGAAAAATAAAAGTAATGGTATTCTCTATAGTCCTTCTAAGCAAACAAGAGACTTGGTGGGCGTGGTCAGCCAAAGAACACTCCATGCAGCAATACTCGTGCATTTGAACAAAAACGAAAATTATATACCGAAAATCAAATTATAATAAGGGTCTCTATTCATATAGGAAACAAAGTTTAGGAAAGCTTAATTTCATATTTCAGCGACCGGTTTCGAACTAAGTAATCACTTCATTTTCATGCTCTCAAGAATTTCTGTTTGTTAACTTGAAGTGATTATACTATGAAACCGGTGGCTGAAATATGAAAAAGATTCGCATTTACCTGTTGATGATAAGAAATTATCGAAACCGGTCGTACCGCCCCACTTGCCCCACCCTGCCTACGCCCATGTTAACATTTCTGGGGCTCATGTTTGCTTAGAAGCGCTGTGTACTAAAACAATGTTTACGTACTCATAAGAAAAACTTGCCGCTTTGTATTATAGTTAGTTATAAGTAAGTTGACGTGACTTACATTGTCATATGACTTATTTATTTGTATTAGTAAATTGTAAATTAATAATATTTTGTAAAACACTTTGTATATTACATATTTCATGCTATTTATTTTATATTTTATTTGTTTTTCTACTTTTTAACGAATAATCTTTTATATTTTTCTTGTTATATTGTTCTTGGTGCTCAATTATTATATATAGAACAAAAAAAATATTAAAATTTGTTTCTTATTTTCTTGCTTACAACGTTTAGTTCTACAATTTTTAGGTTCTCTTCTATGCTATCCATAAAACAAAAATATATATCAAATGTACAGACAGCTATCAATAAGAAACACGAATTCAACTAAAACAATACATAGATATAATAGAACCAGAGAGTTTAATATGTAATAGAGTGTCTACTAACGTCAAATGTCAAACATTCTCGACGCCATATTAGTCACCAAAACACATGTTTCTGACGCCAGCGCCCTCTTACTCATTTTATACATATTAAATAAAATTGTATGACTATTGACAAGAATGTGATTAATTAGGCTGCCATTTGTTAATTCATAAAATACACGTATGTTGCGTTAGTGTCTATGCAAAAATGGATAAGATATTTTTAGTGACCTCTTTATTCCAAATTAAACTCTCTGAATAAAACAAATAAAAAGAAAAATAAATATCTACAAATTATTGTTTTCCTTTATTGATATTTGTTGTTTTAATGCGTTATTTGTAAATTATTAATCGAATCTTTCTACCTATCAAAATTTAAACGCCCGCCTGCACTTGAATTTTAGTAATTTATTTCTACTTTGATAATGTTTGTAATGATTACGTAATTTCATAATTGTAAAGATATGAAAGACAATCTTTAGTAGGGCCTATTTTGTAAAACTGACAAAAACTTAATATAAAATAACAAAATAAACATAATTGTATATGTAAAAAAAAAAGAAAATTTTTTTTTCAGTTTTGGATTGAATGCCAAAGCTAGCTACATTGTTTTTACAGATTTAAACGGATTTTGGGTATTTATTTCATTTTTATTTCAAAAAAGAAATTTTGATTTTTGGTAGAAAATAGCAATTTTTACGAATTAAATTTTAAACAGTGGTTTATGCTAGGCAACCCATTATACAATCTAAACCCATTAGTTCTAAGAAGATGGCAGTAGATGGTACTAGTGGTCAAACAACTGCAGGCCACTGTACACGTAGACGCACTGATTCTATAAGGTTCGCAAGTTATTCAGAGAACAAAACAAATCAACAGACAGAACGAGCAGAAATGGTTCCGAAGTGATACAAAAGCTTCATGCCAAAGCCACCGTTCTACGCCATGAGAGAAAGTTACGGTTACGACCCGAAAAATTACTGATACTCATACAAGAAAGATGAATTACGATCTTTTCGGACTTGGCATCGTATCTGAGGCCGAGCTTACATTCAGCGGCTGTACGGGGTATATTATCCATTGGACACTAGTAAAATACTCACCGGTGGAAACGATAAAAACGCGTCGGTTTTCAATAAAGATACGGTACAAGTGGTGTGCGTACTTAGAGGTCATACGGAAAAAGTCATCAAAGTTCGATGGATCGCATACTCAAATTATATGGCTTCGAATAGTTTTATGCGAATTAATCAATGAAAATATAGTAATAAATTAATAAGTTTGTAACATAAACATTCGATTTCAAAGTGGAATATCGCGTTGAACATGTTCCTATCCATATCTTTAACAAAATCACGTTCATTTATTTAATTTTTAATTTGGTAAATTTCTAGAAATTGCCTGCGCACTGCTTGGGTTTTTTTTTCACCATTGAAAATGATTCCATTGTTTCCACGCCACGCGTCGCTGAAGAAACATCCGAGCGCCCCCTCCAGTTGGGCCAGCAAATATATTACCTTGTCCAAAATTCGATGGTACAAAAATGATTACTGGAAATTTTTCGTGTTTGGATTTATGAGAATAACTAATGGTCTGCTTTTTATCTTTTCTCAACATATTCTTCACTGGGCATGTTAGAATGTTTTCCCTGACTGATTTCTCTTAATGAGACAACAAATTGGGGACATCGCTCTGGCGCCCTCTTACACATTTTGTAGACATTAACTTTGTTGACCGATTCACGATCCCAGTGCGCATGACGGCGTCGTGTCACTTCTGTCAATTTTAGGCGCGAAATTCAAGAACTGTGTTACAGGAGAAAACTCCCCTTTGAACTACATGTAAAATGCCTAATTTCATTTCACTTTAATAGGTGAATATGGCTGAACTGAGGATAAATCAGTGCAAGGGCCAATAGAAAATTGTATTTCTTCTATAGCATGAGCATTGATTTTTCGAAAATGGGAATAATTATATTTTAATTTTATGTAAGTCACGATTAGAATTAGAATTGAAACTGCTTTGTGCGTGCACAGCGACACCTGTGACGGTGTAGTAAAAGGTGGCCAAGATAAGCTTCCCCCAAATGTAAGTTTAGCAAGAACCGCGAAAAATGTGATTGCTACCTTCAAATTTTGATATAAACACGAGAAAGAAAACTACAGAATTATTATTTATTGCAAAGTAGTACGCATTATAAAACATATTTTAAATTGAATATTTAAAAGTATGTAGTTAGTACACAAGTAATTGATGATTGAAAATTCAAAATTCCCATAAGAAGTACATTGCAGTAAATGCGTGTAACACAGCTCAAGGTCAGCCAAAATAGTTCCAAAAAGAGCGGCGCTGATGCTAGTGAATATCGTCTATTGGCAAGAAAGTGAGTAATATGGCTGCCACTTGTTAATTCATAAGATTGCCGTAAGATGCGTTAGTGGTAATGTAAATATGCATGGGTTATTTTTAATAACCACTCTTATAACATATTAACCTCTCTGTGAGATATTGACTTTTATTTACCACGCTGAATACCAAGAAATTATTTCTAGTTCTTCTTCAGTCCCAGAGCACCCATGAAGTCAACGCTCTGAATTAGGAAAAACAATAAAAACTTATATTCAGTTGAAGGTAACAGAAGATCAATCACGGTCGAACGTCGAAATTAATTATTCAATAAAATACACGTACACCCACAAATCCTACGTACCGTACGATTAAATCGACAGAACAAAAGCAAAAAGGTCCAACAGCCGACCCGTCGATGAAATAGAGTGTTACCTATACATATCCGGACTAAAACAAACGCTTCAGTTTCAGTTATTGTTACAAAAGGAAGGAGTTTCGACTTTTGCGTGACCAACATTATCAACATATATATACCTAGGAAAAACCGAACGAACCATCGAATGAACATGAACGTTAACGTGCCTTATAAATCCTTCGATATGTCCGAATATAGTCCAAGGTTCATATTTATTACAGAAACTCTTATACACATAGGCGTAGACAGGTTGGGGCGTTTTCTATTTGTTTTTTAATATCGGTGAAGTGATTCTTTTGATATTCTCTTTGTTCTTGACCCCCCCTCATTCATGGAATCCTGCCTGCGCACTGCTTATACACCTTTATTTGTTAGTTAGGTACTGAGTGTTTCCAGAAAATTCCAGAAAGTTCAAGCTTTGCGGAAATAAAAAGCTGGGGCCCAGCATTATTAGAACTATTCCAAGACTAGCAACGATACCAGAAACAAATATTTGAAATATAAGTCAAAGTGTTGAATAAAATTTTTCAGAAATGTTTCAGCTCAACCTGTTCTAAAAGACTTGTAATATCAATTATAGTATTCCACCTTGAAAATTTTTGTATGTGTAGTAGTTTTAATGAATACCAAATTAATCATATACGAAACGAAGGTAAACGGAAACATTTTTATCTAAAAATATTTTTGATATTCGTTCAGATTGTTTAGATGTATAATTAATCAAGTCAATGTGACCCGAAATTAGGAAGATTTCAATTTTCTATTGATTATTAATTTCAAATGAAATAATTCTTAATTTTTGTACATCTTTTAAATTCATTTTACAAATCCGTGAAGTTTGCGATTCTATTGTGAAATAAAATAAAATAAATTTATTTATATCTGAGTATAACGATTCTGTACACATGAGAACATCCTAATAACTCACTTTAAAGTTCCTTGATGTCATTTTACACAAAAAGCATTCGAACCGTAATATAACAAGTGTTCCATTGTGATACCTACTTTGACAAGTCACAAATGGTGGAAATAATATAGATATATCGAGAATATTTTGCTCGAAATAATATTTGTAAACATACTGGGGATCGAACCCAGACCTCTAGCATATCTAGATGTCTGGGTTCGATCCCCAGCGAGAGAGATAACTTTTCTTGTGAAATTAAAAATATTAATTAATAAATAGTAGAATGAAAAATTGTCACTGTGAGATTAAGGCCGGGTTTATAATGGCCGTTAACTTATACTTATTCCGTTACCGTTAACCTTCGAGCATACTTTTTGCATAGTTCATAATTTGTTTCTTTTGTTGCTGTTTTCAATCAAAATTGCAATGATAGGCAAGAATTCTACCTTGTCCATAGTGAAGAAGCTTTTCACTCGTTAACTGGCAAGCAAATTTTGGTGAAATAATACTCGGAAATAATATCCTCGATCTAGGTTATGTTTTGTCGATTTGTCAAACGATCACGTGCACTTTCACGAACCATTTCTTTGCTTTAACTTTACCGCGGGCAAAAAATTAAACGCAAAGAAACGCGCCTATAGCCAAGTTTTAAGATTTACGGAATACATCCTACTCTCAACCAATAAGATTTGCGACGCATTGGCGACGCATGCGCCGAAAGGTATATTCAAGTTCTCAGTTAATGCTTCTATAACCTACAATTATTATGCTTTTGTCAAATTTTCGAGTGTTTTATTAATTCTTTATATTAAGATAATTTGTCTTTATTCAAATAATCAATTGCGAAAAAACTTCTTCGGCAATAATCAGCTGATTGAAATCGTGCGATTACAGAAGTCTGCATTATCTACTATAGAAAATTTCTACTTCAATATAAACCACGAACATTAAGTTAATGTATTAAATCATATATATCGTATTTCAACGGAATAAGTTAACAACTATTATAAACCAGGCCTAAGCCTTCCTAAATGCTCTTGATCGAATTAATATTGTTTTTTGGGCCGTGTTTTTTGAAACACTTAGTTTAAAGCAACAAAGTCAATAAAATAAAGAAATAGAGAAACTACTCCGATTATATTGTATTTGGCACGAATTTCATAATGAAATCGTTATGTTTATTGTTATACCGGGTGTCCCAGACCAAACGATACAGCGGAAAATGGCGGATTCTACTTGAAAAACTGAGTAAATTTAGGTAATGTAGGTTATCTGTCATCCGTCAGTCAGAATTTCAGTCGTCCAAATAAATCGTTATACATTCGTAAATAGCAAACCACTGAGTTCCTGAAACAGGTGGTTTTTGAACATGGGAAAGCTCTCTGATTGGTCAACTTAAATTGCTTACCGTTTAAAAACGGTGCTTCCCTGAACATTTTGGTATTCGACTTTCTTACTCAGTTTTTCATGTAGAATCTGCCATTTTCGGCTGTATCGTTTGGTCTGGGACACCCTGTATTGTTGATGTTTCTGTGCACCTACGGTTTTGCATACCATGTTCCATACACATCTGCATTATGCTCTAATCGTATTTCGGATTTATTTATAAAACGGAAATCTGAAAATCATGCATCGTTCCCCACATGTTATTATACATAGGCATGTGACCACATATATAATCTAATAAAATTTTATTAGTTCAAATGCGAAAGCGGAAATGCCGGAAAAATGCGATGCAACGGATTTTTTTATCTTTAAAACTTTTAAATAAACACTGATGAGGTCACTGATGAATCAATCTATCTCTCTCGGTTCGCGACAAGACTGTAGACTGTAGTCTCGGTCACGTGCTGATATTGTAGACCCTCTTTCGGTTCCCACTGCAAGGCCTTCGCCCTTCACGTTGCAACGCTGCTCCTGTGTAATTCGCCTAGTGACACTTCGGCTTTCCTCTGTATTATTCATCCAGCTTCCAACTTAAAATACATGACGTTGCTCGTTTGCGCGTTGAACATGAACAATCAGCATATATCGCTTTATACATTTCCGCGGGGTTGAAGGGATGAAAAAGATCCGCATCGGCTTGGACCAAATTTCATCCCGATAAGTTTCTTGGTTTGCTTCGATTTTTTTCCGATGACATTACTTTCCTATACATTTTTCAAATATATTCAAGTGCGATGGATTGCGACAAACTTTACGAGGAAAATTACGCCGTGGAACAATCGAACAATATGTTTTTGCCTCCCATAGACGAAAGGAACAATAGGAGGAACCAGGAAAGAGGAACAGCACATGCTCAACTCTCGTACATCAACTTGAACTTGTCCCACTTTCTTCTTTATTTTTATATCGTTCGTTTATTTCTGTTTGTGTGCAAGTGGCGTACAATATTTTGCATAAAGCAAATTTTCATGTTAACACCACATTTATGCTTTAGTACTGAATAAATCTGGAAGTTCTCATAATACAAATATAGCACAACGATATGTATATGGAATTAATGATAAACATTTACTAAAAAATAACAATAAAATTGTACCTAAAAGTTTTTTTTCCAGGCCAAAATAAAATCAGCATTTCCAGAATTTATAAAAATAAAACAGACTTTTTTATGGATTTAAACATAAGTTAGACTACAAATTGTAAGAATATCTAAATTGCTTTGGAAACAAGTAATGTATTCAAGTCTGCAAATAAAAGCCAACATCGCAAACAGAAGAACTTGTTCGTGTGTTAATTAGAGCGATGGCGATTACACCATCTGTCGATTGTGAATGTTCCCAAAAGGCGCCAACAGGAAGAAACGAAATGAAGAAGCAAATCCAACTCCTTAAATCCTGTGAGCAGCTAAATAACGTAACAATAAGTAACAACCAACTAAATTTTCCTGTACTAGATGCTTTTATGCTTTATACTAAGGAACGTTTCGTTAGAAATGAACGAAACCTTTCGAAACTTAACAGCCAAACAAATGGGAAATTTAAATAACAAATATAGAAACAGAAAATGAGTATAAGTAAGTGTAAAGAGCACATGGAAAACTTAAAGTCCTTAAAGAGAGTATATACAAGAAAGTTTTTGATACGAGAAAGTGACAACAATGCGGAAACGTCGAATTTGCAAAACAACGTGAGTGTATATTATGTGAGGGGAAATTCACCCATGTCATCATTCATTTCCATTTGCATACTTTTTGCTTGTTTCCTATTTCATGTTCAAAAGATAAACGCGTGTGAAAGATAATTTCTTACTTATTAGATTATTCTGCAAAAATAAAATTACGATTTCGAAGAACTCTCGAATCGTGACAGTAATTTTCATAGGACAAGGACAGTGAATATGACATTGATTACATTTTGATCTCACTTAATTTTTAATTTCTTAATTACTTAATTGGTCCGTTATGCTTCGCCGAGACTTTTGAACATTTATTAATCGACCTTAAATATTCTAAGATACGTTCATATGAATAGGTATTGTAGATCGAGACGCCCTCTCGGTTAACAACGCGAACGCGCATAAGCGCGGTATAGGTATCGTATTCAACGGGCGTCGCGACGCTTTTATCATACCACCAGTACGTGTTTACGTGCACCCTCGAGCACTACGATACGCTCAAAACTCGACAACTCGTGGACTTTCTGCTGCGTTTGCAAAAACGCGTGGCGCTAACTCAAAAACTATAAAATTTTCCCAAAATATTCTTAAATAAAAATGTGGTCATTAAAAAATTATATTGTAAATATTTAAGTTCCCCAATAAAAACCATCATAAAAATAAATAAATAAACAAAACTAGGAAGTAAGTTAAAGTTTAGTAAATAATCTACATACTTGTAAACAAAGATTTTCTATTGTGTTTATTTTCTTTTGTGGTTGCTGTTGCATTCCGCAATGAAAAGTTTAAATGAGAAATGAAAAGCGCCACTTACTCATTTTTCGTTGTTGATAAATTACTTTACAAGTTCGTTGATAAATTACTCCAGTCATTAAGTTTCGATGTTGGGCATAAGGATGCGTAATACATGAATAAAAGTGAACGTGACAGGAAGATTTAGACGTGAACGATTCTGACGTTTAGATTTCATATCTATATACCTAGGTAAAGTTTGTCAGTGAACTTGAGGATTTATTGGATGAAATTAATTTAATATAAGTGCAAATTTTCCTAGTTAAGTTATTATCTCAACAGATAAATTGCAAAGCACAAACGAAATTATGCGGTTAATGCGGCTAATCAGAAAAGTTCTTTCTTTACGAAAATATATCAAGATTAAGATGTAAAAAATAAATCGGTACGGATCGCACCGTACAACTTTCCGACCATATCCACTACGAATTCGTAGAACTCGTCGACCGTAAAAGTAATTTTGATCGGGAAGTGGAAATGAGATTGATTACGTTTTGATATCACTAAATTTCTGTGCAATTTCTACTTTCCGATCAAAATTACTTTTACAGTCGACAACTTCTGCGAAGTCGTAGTGGATATAGTCGGCAATTGGACGGTACAGCTACTCAGATACCAAATTTCAGGCCGATGCAATGCTTGGTTTGGCCGGAATTTTGTACACACAATAACACACATCAGACCAAAAAGGCGATTTTTGACCTGGGGGCAATGGATCTCCACGAATCAAAGAAAAATAAGATTTTGATTTTTTCTCTGATTACCTTACTTTCCTACACCTACATACCTACGGTATATGGCCGGAAAGTAAAAATTAGAGCAAATGTGCAAAATGTATTTACAAATATTAAAGTAGCTGAAAACAGAAACTGAGAAATAGAAAAAAATATTTTACACGAATTTGTGACCGGCTGAAATGGGCTTTTGATAACTTTTTCAGACAGTTGAAAAGTTTTAAAATATGTGCGCAGCACTTTTGAATATGGATGAGCCACCATTACTTACTATGTTATCCATTAAAATATTTTTAATGCCGATTTGAAAAAAAATCCATTATATAAACATTTAAAAAAATTACCTGATAAATTTAGAGTTCAACTGCGTTGTTTTTGCTTAATCTAAATCAAGTTTTTTTTATTTCCATGTTCAAAATTATTTATTTATAGGATATAAATGTAGATTAGGCAATAATGCTTGCGTTTGGTAAACGTCAATTATGTCTAATTCATGTTATTAGAAAATAATGCAAAGAATTCCAAATTTCCAAATGAGTTGGAATAAAAATGAAACGATCATTAATGGATATTTATTTATAGTTTTTTTTTACGTTTTACTATATTTGAGTGAAATCGAGGCATTTTCATAATATTTAAAATAAGTTAGAAAAATAAATGAATTCTGATTAATTCTCTAAACAGCTTAAACGAGAATCATAGTTTTTATTTTCATCGCAAATTACAATTGTTGGTTCCTTTATTTGTCTTTGGGGATTCAAAGAATTATTTAAATCTCTACAACTTACATTTAAATGTCGGTACACTTGAAAACCGATTAACAAATTCATGATTTATAACTTAAGAAATCCTAGCAAACAGTTTCTTTGGTTTAACTATATGAAACAGACTTTCCGCTTGAAGTCAAAAGGAAATTCGATTGAGTTTCCCGTCGTTGAATATTCCAAATACGCTTACATCAAACATTTACTTACCTCAGGAACCCAAATAATAAATTACACAAACGTAAATTTAATTTCCAAATCTGAAATCGTGAACCAAAATTTCAAATTCTCTAAAGATCCAATAGGGAATCTTCCCTCATTATAAAATGTCGATGCTGGACAAAGGGATATTCATCTATATTTTTATTAAATGTGATGTTAAGTATCACCAAGCTTCATTTACCAATTTATATAGATACAAAATTTATTTGTAGGCTTAAAAACAATTCCATATTAAATAAGATTTTGAATAAAATGTATAACATTTTTATTAATTTCAATGTTTTGGTTTTATTTGAAAAATGTATATGGATAAAATTCAATGAATGAAGTAAAATGATTTATAACAAAGAAATAGGAGTATAAAAGTGCATAAAGTAAAAAGGGTAAAGTGAAGTCTTAAACCACAAATAGTTAAGCCACTCCCTAAAAAAGAGCGCAATATTTGAATGAAACATTTATATTTGTCACAGCCTGTTTTACACAACATATCAGAAAACAACAATATTTTTTGATATGAAGACAAAGAAAAAAAAACAAGTTTTCTCTTTTGTGTAAAACTGGCTAATATACGCTTTTCTAACTGGTCAAGCATAATTTTATGAGGCGTGGCCTAACTATTTGTGTTCATGCGGAATATAGAATTGCTATAAAAAGTGAAAAAAATGATGTGAAAAGTAAAATATTGAAAGTTCCAACAATGACTCTTCGAACACCAATAGATAACCTAACAATACCATTCGACTATGAAACAAACAAAACTAATATCAATGCAACGTTGTTTATTCCCCCGACGTCGACGCCGCTGGAAAGTGCATCAAATCAGCCGCAATCATGGCTATTCCTAATTTTAATCATTCTCAAAACCACCGTAATGGCACTGATAATAATCGCGGCATTATTCGGCAATCTATTGGTGATAGTGTCAGTGATGCGCCATCGAAAGTTACGTATCATAACGAATTATTTTGTGGTGTCGTTGGCGCTTGCCGATATGCTCGTAGCAATATGGGCGATGTGCTTCAATTTCAGCGTGGAAATTACGGGTGGCCGTTGGATCTTCGGCTATTTCATGTGCGACGTTTGGAATTCGCTGGACGTTTACTTTTCCACCGCATCAATATTGCATTTGTGCTGCATCAGTGTGGATAGATATTATGCGATCGTGCAACCGTTGGATTATCCGTTAATCATGACGAATGCACGTCTAGGGGTGATGCTCGCTGTGGTCTGGTGCAGTCCAGCACTGGTTTCGTTTCTCCCCATTTTCATGGAATGGTACACGACCGCCGAGAATCTAGAGTTTCGAAAGCGGAATCCACATTTGTGTTCGTTCAATGTCAACAAGACGTATTCGGTAATATCATCGAGTGTTAGTTTCTGGGTTCCCGGAATGGTTATGATTATAATGTATTATCGCATTTACGTGGAGGCTGATCGACAGGAGAGGATGCTTTATAGGTGAGTACTGGACTATTAGACAAATATTGATATTCAATTTGACTTTGCATTGTTGATATTCATTGAAATAATAAATTATTGCTGTACCTATGCTCCTAGCGAAATTTCATAGTAACTTTGGTAATTGCGTCACGGTCAAGTGACAGCAATCAAACCGTCGAACAGACAAGTCAACGATGACTAGAACTCAAGACACCGCACAGTAAAGTCGCAAATATTAGATTTATTTATAGCATGTACAATGTAGTGCATTTCGAGTCACGCATTTATACATAATTAACATAATTCCAGTCAATGTTCCCTCTAAGCCGGAATGCGCACTGCGCGCAAAATAATTTGACTGAGCCAAAATAATTTGACTGAGCAATGCTATATCTGAGAAGGCGCGGTGACCAAAAAAAAAGCTCTCAGCTAATATTTCTTTTGCGCGGCAGGAGCAAAGGCAAAGGGAGGGAACGTTGATTCCAGTCATACGAAGTCAATCTAGTCACATGGTGCGCCGTACAAGTAAATTAAATGTAAATCAAATATATTACGCATTCACACACACAATGGTATTGGTCAACAATTATTGAACCACCTAAACACACAAATTTCGGATAATCCAGGCGTGCCCTCGCTTTAAGTTTCGCCTGAATATTCCACGCCGTTCCACTACGTCTTAAGAGGGTGCGTTCCACTGGCCGTTGCTGAGGAACCAACTCGCCACTACATTTTGGTCAACAACACTGTCAGTTTACAGGTTAACTGTATCGTTACCAGCGTTGCCAACCCAATTTTATTATGGGCAACCAGGGACACATGTGACCGAGCAATTACAAAACGGCAACTATACAACTCGAAAGTCGGAAAAGTGGATTATGAATTTTTAAGAAAAACTGTAATACTCAAAAGATTCCCTATTTTAGCACAAAATGCCTTTTTCCCTTATGACTACAAGAATTCCCAAAAAAGGGAAAATTACCACGAGTTAGCAACACTGTCGTTACCAGCGTTGCCAACCCAATTTTATTACAGGCAACCAGGGACACATGTGACGGAGCAATTACAAAACGGCAACTACACAACTCAAAAGTCGGAAAAGTGGATTATGAATTTTTATGAAAAACTGTAATACTCAAAAAATTCCCTATTTTAGCAAAAAATGCCTTTTTCCCTTCTGACTACAAGAATTCCCAAAAAATCGAAAATTTCCACGAGTTGGCGAGACTGATCGTTACCAAAGTTTAGTATATACAAAATTCCGCTAGGAGCTTAATTCGAATTGATCCATGGAGCTGCACAGAAAGTACTCCATTGTTCGATTCGTCTTGGAGTTGTACTGCAGTTGTTGGGTCAAATCGAATACCATTAATGTGACTTTTTGTTGAACCGCAAATCAAACGAATCAACATTTCATAATCACTTCCAATCGTATTTATTGATTATCATTTAAACCTATATGAGAAGTTAATTATAAGAATTTACGAAGTTAAAAATTTTGCTTTGCCTATATTGAAGAATGATTGAAAGTATCAAATTAAGAATTATTTATTGACTTGGTACTAAATGTGAGCACCATGTATGGACCTATATAAATGTGTCTTACCTACGACTTTCCAAATGAATGATAGAATCTTCGCATGAAATACAATGCTTTTTAAAAAGACAATAAATCTTCCAAAACTTTGAAAAGTTTCTATTCTTTATTTTTTCTTATATAAGTATCAATAGTTTAACTCATAGACAAAATAAGGATTTTATTTTTTAATTCGAATATTTTCATGAATAAATTTGATAAATTATTGTCTGAAGTATATGTTTACTGTGCAATTAGAAATGAAAACCTACATATAGGAAGGGAATACATTAAATTTATAATTTTCAATGGTTGCGGTATTATTTGTGGGAAATTATTAATGCCACCAGATGGTTGGCTCTTCGAGAAACGCGTGCTTTTCAATATCTTGTCAACAATTTCCACGTTTCCAAGTTCTCAATCTTTCTGTATTCTTCGTTTACAATCGCTTTGAAGAAAATATATAAAGTACAAATTCAAGAAAAATATAAAAAAAGAACAGGAAACCGTTTGAAATGCGAGAATACGATGCCTAAAAATAGAGGAAGACAATCGTGCTTGTCTGCCAATACTGTACGGATTCGATTTTTCCAATTTGATGACGACGAAAAATGCTTTTTACTTAAAAATAGGCTTTTCACCTTTGATTTTATATGAATATATTTCGGTGAAGATACGATTCTGAAATATTTATCAGAATTTTTCAAGTATTATAAAAGAAATTTTAAAAATAGAGTCTAATAACCGAAAGGAAGGACAAAAATATTTCTCAAAAAAAAATTATTATGAAGAAAAAATGCATTTATCCTCTTCAAATTTTGTATTGATTTTGAATTTATTATTTAAATAAGTAATAAAATGTTTCTCGAATAATTACTTTTGTAGTGAGTCTAGTTGAACTAAAAAATTAAAGTAGTTCTGGTGAATATTTTTTTCGTCACAGGTAATTAGAGAAAATTTACATAATTTTCCAATTGGAAGAAGAGCAATGTACATTAGTGATGGGTAAGTAACTAAGTACCCGTTACTTTGTATTCGTTACTCGAAAGGACTCGGGTACCCGGGTATTCATTTAAAAATGTATTCGTTACTTTGGTATTCGTAACTGGTGAAAGTAACGAATGTATCCGGTAATCGAAGAGTAGGTATTTCGTTACTTTTCGTTACTTTTAGTTGCTTTTT
>JARJEB010014018.1:0-29357 GCA_030264535.1 Liometoxenus newtonarum | reverse complement strand
TAAGTTTCTTAGTTTTTCTTTATAGTTATACCTACAACATTGAAAATTGTCAACATTATTAACGTGTATTGGATATTTCGCAATTGTTGCTTTCCATTTATCTTTCATTGCGCGCATTTTAATTAATTCATATTTTCTCAACATGTGGGATCCTAGAATTCTACAAGTACATATTCTCACAGGGCCTAATTAATTAGATACTTCGTATTAATCATCTCGTTATCCTTATTTGGTTGTTGAATTCCTTTTAATTTAACTTGGCAGATTCTCTCATGTATTACAATTCCTTATTGGAAGAATATAAGAGCCATAAACGTGTTAAGTTATTTTAAAAATCGTTTTTTTTTTCCTTATTGTTTTCTTTTAACTATATTTACTAAATCTCTCTTGTTTCCAATGATCCTTATGAATAGAAAGTCATTACTTGCTTTGTTAGTAATATTTGGTGTTAAATTTTACCTTCATTTTTTGCTGGCGTCTAATATCTCGATATGGCAACGACAACGGCAACTGGCGAGACCGAGCCAAACAAATATGAAGTAGCTCAAAACTGCATCTAGTATAAGCGGACGCACCTCTAATATTTTTCGTTAATATATGTATTAGTTTCATTGTGCTCATAATAATCGAAGCGTTCGACTGAATGGAATACCCGCAGTGTAAAAAATTGGACTATTACCACAATCGTGATAACGATCTTTTCCTCCTGCACATCCACATCTTCTCCATATTCTTTTATTGTTAGCGGATTTATAAATCGAACGAGTCAGATGCTCGCACATGCAATCCCAATCACTATTGGATTTTTAAATGAAAACTATAAAACATTTAATTAATAAAATTTTAATTATTCAGATCCAAAAGTCTTGTTAGCTTAGAAGAAGCTTCTAATTTTTTTTGCTATTTTACTTTACCCGGTATGGTAAGTATTTTTATTTACATTTCAATATTTTTGTGTTCATTTGATTTTACGTTGGTATTCAGTTTATGGAGTAACCAACCAAAAATATATTCGTGTAAGGCTGTAAGGAATGCGCGTTGGCTGTTTCTTTTTCTATAAAATCAAAAGTTTTATTATGGGAACGAGGAAGAGTGGCATTTATTATTTTGAAGAAGCAACCCTACACGAAATCGGGCGACCCAACATTTTTCTTAGAAGGTTGTTTTTTTCGTGGTGCTTTGTTTCAACGTCGCTTTCATTTCTTTTATTTTTTCGACGTTTGGTCTTCTGCTTGTCGTCCTCTTGCCTTGTTCTTTTTTGAGGTTACTTGATACTTTCATGATGATAATAGCTAGTAAATACAAACACACGTCTTTTACTGAAATTAACTATCATTATTAATAAAAGTCAAAAAGACACAACAAAAACGACGGAATATGATTAATTTCTCTGCTGTGAAAATTGGAATATTAGTTTTGGAAACTAATCATCCGCAATTAAAAATAATCGCAAATAATAATAATTCTCGCATGAAATTATGAAAACTAAAGTTTACAAGATGGGAATTAATAAGCGATGATTAAAACGCCGAAATTTAATATTATCGCTCGGAACGGAACTCAGAAATCGAAAGAACTCGCAATCACAGAAGAAGTTTAGGTGTTTGTTGAATGAAAAATGCTCGGAAAAAAGCGCTAAATTAAAGTTCGAAAATCGCCATACAATTAACGAGAACTTAAAAAGTTTTAACCATCAGTATACCCGTAAACACACATTCAAAACTGATGAATCGACAGATAACTGACCACATATAAAGAATTTGGTTAAGATAAGTTTGGTTTAGGTTAGGTTTAAAGTTTAGATTTACATTGAACATGTGTGAGACCTGCTTGACTTAGTGTAGGTCAGGGGTTCTCAAAGTCACTTGTGGATCGCAAATATTCTTAAGAAATGAATGTAGTTGAAGTACGTCGCGACATTGTAACCGAATGTGTCGTGAAAAATGATAATTTTCAAAAGTGGGTCACATCCCGCAAAAGTTTGAGAAGCTCTGGTTTAGACTAAACACTAAGAGATGCTTTATCGTTAATTAAATAACAAGCCCGAATGCGATAACTATACATCAGGTACTCTACTTGTGCGTTGTTCGTGCTTAACTTAAAATCTAAAGGGACGTATAGGTATAGGTGAATTAAAAATAAAACGACTCAACTGAACTGAACTAAACTGAACACGTAAAGGGTATGAGTTCTTGTTTAGGTTATACTGATGTTAACTGGTATAACAGTGGTAACTTTGGGTGGACACTTAACTCTTAACTATAGAGAGATAACTATAGAGATTCCGGATTATTCGAATGCCTTCCCATGTAACGAACCAGGTGATGCTTTGACTTACTTTGGTGTCGCCCCTTTAATCCTGTGTTTATTAAATTTATTATTAACCAAAGGATATTAAACGGTTCAACTAAATTAACCGATATAATTTTAATGAACACTACACTTTTGAAATAAGGTTTTGTATATATTATTATTTGTAGAAGCTTTGAAAATGGAAATGTGGAAATAACGTATTTATATTTTTCTCTCCTATACTTCGTGCTTTTAATGCGGAAGTTCGTTAAAGTCCAAAACAATAATTGCCTTGCGGTTCTTATTCCCTAAACAGGGTGTTTCCAGAATTCAGTATCAGCAGAATTTTCTTTATTAGCAACAGGCATTACAGTACAACGGATTAGCTGGTTATTTGACAGCCACTGGGGCATACAAACGTGGAGTGGGTGGAGAGTAGTGGAACTAGAACAGATAGCAACTGGGCAATTTTAAACTAGAAATCTGTAAACTAAATAACTGGAAGACGAAGTAAGGAACTGTAATTTGCATAGTGGCGCTTTTGTCGCCAGATAACTTGCTGACGGCTGTCAAATAGCCTAACCTTTCAGAGAATAATATATTTGTTGCCTACATCCTGTACAAATAAACTAAAAGTGCTTTCTTCTTAATTTGCATCAGACATTTCAACGGATTAGTAAGTTATTTGATAGCCACTGGGCCATATCAACGTAGAGTGGGTGGAGAGTAGCGGAACTAGAACAGATAGCATTGGGAAATTTTAAACTAGAAATCTGTAAACTGTGTAACTCGAAGACGAAAGTAAAGAACTGTAACTTGCAGGTATAGCGCTTTTGTCGCCAGGTAACTTGCGGACGGCTGTCAAAGAACCTAACCTTTCAGAGAATAATTAATTTGTTGCCTACATCCTATACAAATAAACTAAAAGTGCTTTCTTCTTAATTTGCAACAGACATTTCAACGGATTAGCAAGTTATTTGATAGTCACTGGGCCATACCAACGTAGAGTGGGTGGAGAGTAGCGGAACTAGAACAGATAGCATTGGGAAATTTTAAACAAGAAATCTGTAAACTGAGTAACTCGAAGACGAAAGTAAAGAACTGTAACTTGCACTTATAGCGCTTTTGTCGCCAGCTAACTTCCTGACGGCTGTCAGAGAATAATTAATTTGTTGCCTACATCCTGTACAAATAAACTAAAAGTGTTTTTTTCTTAATTTGCAACAGACATTTCAACGGATTAGCAAGTTATTTGACAGCCACTGGGCCATACCCAGTGGAGCGGAGAGTAGCGGAACTAGAACAGATAGCAGTTGGGCAATTTTAAATTAGAAATCTGTAAACTGAATAAGTCGAAGACGAAAGTAAAGAACTGTAACTTGCACTTGTACCGGTTTTGTCGCCAGGTAACTTCCTGACGGCTGTCAGAGAATAATTAATTTGTTGCCTACATCCTGTACAAATAAACTAAAAGTGTGTTGTTATAAAAAAACTTCGTTATGACTTAATTAGAAGGATTTAAATATTTGACGTGTATTTAACTTCACTGGCAGGCTTTATATTTCGATTTATTTACATAATTCTGTTGTATTGGGAACGTAACTCAGAAAATCAAGACAACAAATGTTGAATTAACGTCTTAGCGGCATACCAGAAACATAAAACACTTATTTTATTATCCATTGTCAAATATATACAGTTCACACTTGTTGATACAGAATCAAATATGCACTAAGTCTGAGGAATTACAAAGTAAATGGTGTTAAAATAGTTAGAAACCGTGTCTATGTAAATCAGTTTTTTACCAAATTTTCTAATGCAACTTTAGAAAAGTTAATTATGCTAATAATTAATCCTTATGATCTTATTTACATAAATTTATCAGTATGTCCATGACTTTGGTTTTAATTTCAATAGAAAACGAATAAAATCATTTTCTGAGCAATGACAATTAATGAATTTTGGATCAAAAATATCAAAATATTAAAGAAAGTCTTATTAATGACTAATGCCTTCAAATAAAGTGCCAAACACCTCGAAACTTGAAAAATAGAAAATTGATGATGGTCTCACTTATAAAGCAGTTAAATACATTTAACTAAATTCAATTTTAAGATTTGAGATGAGAGCGTTGTGAGTTTGAGTTCGAGACAAAAAAAAGGAATCAATTTTTTCTTTACGTGCCAATGCCAACGTCAGCTCAGGTGGTAATCTACGGGGGTTGGTTCGACGGGAGATCCCTGCATGTGGTTGCGCCACCGAAGAAGATACCTCTACCCTTAATAACGAAACTTAAAAATATAAATAAAAATATATAAAAATATACGAAATTGAAACTAATCATGCGAAAATTGATCGTTTCTTTTCTATTTTTAAAACTAGAGCAGTTACAAGTTTAACATTTTTGTAGGTATATTGACAAATTGAAAGCTGCCACTTTTGACTTTTATTCCGCATTTTTAAATTCGCCTCCTCGGCACTCGGCAGACACAGTCTTCTTGTTTTGTTGGGTTTACGTGTGGTCGCGTCTTGTAACTACACAACTGCAACTGAAGACGAGACGAGTTGATCGACGGACGGAATGCGTTTGCTTTAGTTTTGTGCAAGACTTCCAGCAGTTGACTTTGACTTTGGTTAATTTCGAGTCATGTGATTTTTTAGGATGCTTATTTTTCCTTATGTATACGTACCTACGTCCTTATATAAATGTAAAAGTATTTTCGTTTTATTCTGTGTCATTGTCAATCTTTTCTTTCTTATTGTTTGAATCCCGTTTCTTGTAGTTTGGACAAAAGATGCGATTGTACGGATTTAATTGACATCATTTATTAAACGTCTCTTATTCAGCTATACATCGTGTATAAGAAATAAGTAGAAAAAACTTTTAAAAGTTATAAGGACTATTTTTTCTATAGGTACCTTACTAAAGAAATACTACGTGATGAAATTCACTTGGAATTATTAGGAATAACCTAAAAATTCTTCCATCTGTATTCATTTTTTTTATTCTACTCATTGGAAAATGAGAACAAATATATTTTTATAGTTATTAAAAGAACAATTTCCATATTTAAAGTAGATATTTATTGTCAATTCAATTCTTTTCGTGTTCATTTCACCTGAAACTTGCATTAATTTTATTTGACAATTTACAGTGGTTGGCTTGTGTTGCTTCTTTTCCCAGTATTTATACATGTGCACAGTCCTTCTAAGCAAATAAGAGACTTGGGAGTGTTCAGCGCAGCCTACTGCACTCTACTACGCAGCAAGTATGAGAATATTAATATACAGACTATTTATTTATCGGGTGGCCATAGGGATTTACATCTAAAAAACTGTAAGTCCTTTTAATGGGTCTCCTGCTAAATAGTTTGCAATGAAAAAATTCACACGCATAATTAGGACCATATTTAACCCATTCTAATGATTTTTAATACCGACCATTGTCCAATTGTTTCGGGAAAAAAATTAATAAATGATAAAACTAACTAACAACCAAACTAACAACTACGCTGAAGTTTTTTTTAAAAATGTTTTGTGGCCCTGGAAAGGGCCGTTTTTTTGAAACCGATACTATATAGGCTGTAAGAAGTTTTAGCTTTTCTGAAAGTTAAGTTGTATGTCCGCAAAAACTGACGTTTCAACAATTTATTAAAATGTTGTTTAAACACTTGAACATCGTAACAATGGATGATGGGTTGCATACATATGCGGAATTGTTTATTCAGATCAATAAAAGATTGATGGTAGTGTGGTTGCCTACGAAAAAATGTCAATTTGTTTTCTTAAGTACTCGGACCATTGTAAGTATTAAAAATTATCAGAATGGGTTAAAAATGGTGCAAATTATGAGTGTGAATTTTTTTATTGCAAACTATTCCGTAGGAGACCCATTTACACGACTTACAGTTTTTTACATGTAAATCCATATTATGGCTACGCGATAAATAAATAGGCTGTATAGGTACGCACTGGAATTTTGAATATATTCGTAAATTATGTATCTATTTAAACTAGTAATTATCTTTAAAACAACTGTCCTTGAATGGATTAAACAAATTTCTCGCAGAAATGTTGAATAGAATTTGGTTCACATATTTTCCATGGGTCATATTTGCTTAGAAGCGCTGCATGCATGGTAGCTGTGGTTCATTTCATATTTTGTTTATATTCAGTTGTCATCAATTTACATAACGCGCTTGTTTTAACTCTCATTATTATCGCCGAATACTATCTGTTATGACTTATTATAAACGTGTTTAAAGGCACATACACTAGTTTTATCAACAATTCATCAACACCAAACAACCATAATAGCGCACACAACATTTACAATTTACACTGTTCCAGGAGCACAAAATATTAAAAAATGGGTATACTTAAAGGTAGGTATATCTTGATGCACTACTTTACGAATATTAACAAAATAATAACTCCCTTGAACAAATAGCATCATTTTTATTTCATTTACTTTATTTGTACAATTAAACGCGATTTTATGAAGACCCGTTTCTATAATTTTTGTTAAAACAACGCGTGCACTTGCGTAACCAGGGCCCCCCCTCGAGCCCTGGTTCTACTGTTTGGATTAAGAAAATTTTATGTATTTTTGGATTCCAGCTCCCGTCAGTCCGTCAGCCCCCTGGTTACGCACTCAAAGCGTGCATAACAGAATTTAAGCATGTTGCTACCGTGACTCTCCAACACGTCGCCACTCGTAATTATAAATTTCAATATTAAGCATTCTAATATGTCGTCACAAGAGTTAAAATTTTGATCGTAGAGGAAAAACATTGAGTTGGCGCTGCTGTACAGGATATGGAATTGTCGCGAATGCGTTGCATAACCAATAATATGTTTAGCCAGCCACGAAGGTCACTTGTTTAGATTCATCAATTGCAATTGACGTTAAACGTAATCGAAATTAAATAAATCTGCTCGCTTTGCGTACTTATCGTGAAAATAATTTTAAATGGCAACTGCCGAATATTGTTACTCGTTTATTAATATGCATTGCTAGATTTTTATAACGTTCCTTAATCCATACATAGAATTTAAATATAAGGGTGAAAGTTCAGCCAGCAGCTTAATACTCGTTTCGTGTTAATTTCCTACGTTCTAGTGAAAGGTCAAGCTCATAAAATTAAAACCAGTGTGCGTGTTTTTCTTCAATATTATATTAAAAACTCCGTTTTAAAAGACCCACAATGTTGTCCACCACAGCCAGGAACCCCCTAGGCCTAGGCTTAGGTGGTGGAAGCGCCAAGATTTATATTTTTCTGTTTTTTTTTTACAAAAGTATGAAGCGAAATTCAGAAAATGTATCATAAAATATAGCTCAAACCCTTAAACCCTTACATCTTAAAATATGTTTCCAACTTGCTTGATAATCTAAAAAAGCACTTAATGCTCAAATGTTTTGTGGTCACGCTTCCACACTTTATATATATTTCTGAGTAATTACGTACCATTCTCGAATTTTACAAAATTCTACTTAGGAAAATTTATAGTTTTAGTATTTTGTAGATATTAATTTAGAAGTTTTTGGTTATACTTACTTGCTTTAAGTCAGGTAGTTGAAAATGAGACGAAAACTTACCTACCCTAAAAATGTAGTTTTTAGTGACAAAGGGCAAAACGAATATTGCGTCATTGATATAGGGCTATAGGGGGTCGTAAATTATTCACTAACAAGATTTTTTTAGGTACTTTAAGTGTCCTGCGACTGTGACTTATTCAAAACTTAAAATCAAACCGAAAAAGTGTTTCAATCCATCAATCTAATATGTCCACAGTTTTGATGTGTAGTCCTAGTCGGTTTCTTGTTAGTTTTGAATTGCTTTCAATTCTTCCTACTGAATCGATTGAAAATCGTTGCATCGTTATAATGGAATTATGAACATAATGACAATGACATTTACTGAAAAATATCATCAATATTAATTACTAATAAATATCTGAGAATTGTATAACTATGCACATGGTATATTCAGAATGGTGAATTGTGACCAAAAATATTTGACTTCACCTTATTATTTAAGTTTTTTTTATTTAAAAAAAAATAAAGGTAAAGGTTATAATTGATCGTTTCAAGAACTTCTTGTGATAGCTGCTTATCTATCATTTTCATTTTCTTCTTTTGTTTTGTGTTTTTTATTTTTTTATTCTATAGTTTGGTTCATTCATTCATTATCTTTTTGTTCGAATTGGTCAACTTTGCTTCTCTTTTGTTTCATTTTTTTGACTGGGTTAGTCTCGAAACTTTGCACAGCTTGTTAACGTTTTAATTAATTTAGTCGAACCCTTGCAACAATAAAATTGCGAAGCAATAAAAATGATAGTAAAACCAAAATTCATTGGTTAGCTTACAATTTTAAAGGTGTTTAATCAATGCTGATTATTAATTATCTCATTTTTATAGGTTAATAGATTTAACACCAACATTTATACATTTGATAATTGTCTAATTAAATTTTTTAGTCAACCAAAAGTTAAAATTAAGGTTTTTGTGTTCTACATAATTCTTAACAACATCTTGGTCCTTCATGCTATCCGGACCTCAAGTTTTTAGAATCATTTATGGAACTTGTCTCTTCAAAAAAAAATAGGTCGTTTTGGTGTATATTTTCTACTTTCGTTTTGTATTCATTTTAATCCCACAAAAACCCACAAAACAAAAATCTGTTAATTAACGCGTGCGTTTCGATAAGATTTATCTTGTTCGTACAAAATTTTAACGATAGTATTAAAACTCGTGGCCCTTAAACTGCTTAACTAACTTAAAACGTAACAACACTATGTCTTTGGTAGTTTTTGGTAAGGAAAACAAGACAAGAAGAAGGTATACAAACATGAAACGAACACTTCCTTGCCTTCAACTCTTACGACCTCCGCGATCTTATCTCGCTTCCCTTTTTACTTTTTACGTTCATCGCTTTGTTTTTTTTTTTTTTGGCTTAGTATTTTTTGGTCGTTCCTCGTTTGCATTATTATTTTTTTCTTATTTCTTTTTGGGTTTCATTATACTTTTGGAAGAAATCTAAACGATGCACGAGGACGACCGCATCATTCATTGTTTCAATTTGACGTGTCCCCTTAGTTGACAAACATTTTCGTTATACTGCCCCATGTCCTATGTCCCAAAAATATACCGTTACATGTGAAAACCTGACCGCTCATAATTCACTCTTACCTTTCGCTTGTTCGCTTCTTCGCATCAAGACCCAAATAGTAAACAAAAAAAAAGCAAACCTCAACCTCAACCTGCTCATCCTCATGTGATGTGCAATGATTTGGTGTCCTTACTAGTTTAGTTAACACATAGTTTGTTGAGGGTTTTTTTTTGTTGAGAGGATCGCAATAATTGTCAAACAAAACCACAATAATTCATTGATTTTATATGCGACGTGTCTAGACTTTTCAGTTTTTTGGGAAAGTTTGGAATAAGCATTAGAAACGCTATAAAAATGCGAATTTGGGGGTTTGTTTTGATGATTCGTTGTGGGCGAGGAATTGATGTTGTGCTTGTGCGAAGGTGATGTAATATTATATTGGGAAAAGTGTCTTGTGGTGATGGCGCCTAAATATTTCAACTTGTAAAGGTAAACAATAAAATCTATTGTATTTTAATGGTCAAAAAGTCGTAAAATCAAATATTCTATATAATATAACATAAAAAGGAAATTGAAAATAATTTCATTCATTATGGTAATATTTATTTTTTTTATTTTATGAAACCGCAACAAATTATGTTAGTAACTAACTATTCATTTTTATTGGTAGATACATTTTAAATAAAGGGAAATGGATTCACTAAAAATATTGTTTAGTTTTTTTTTTACTTTCCGGCCTCATACCAAAGTTATGGAAAGATCGGTATAATCATGAAAAAAATCAAAGTCTTATTTTTCCTAGATTCGTGGAGATCCGTTGACCCCACACTAGGTTGATAGTACTTGTTCACGGTGACTGCGCGATATGTAAGACGGATCGGAGCTCAGTTCAAGTCATTCATAGCTGGGTGCCGCTGCAGAGGTGACAGTGGTCATTCGTCGTCACTACTTTTATTATCTTTCCGATCGGTCGGTCTGCCGCTCGCATTGAATCAGAGGATGATAATACATAGAAACTTATTTTTAAGTTTTACTAGAAACTAATTAATATGCGGAAGATTCGTGTAATCATATATTTCAAAAAACATTTATGCATTGTTTGGAGACACTTATGTCATCCATTCATCAAATTCCATGAAAGAAAATGTATCGAAACTACGAAATTTCCAAAGTTGATGAGAGCAAACAAATGAGTTAATGTCATTCAATTTGTTTAATAGTCAGTTGAGGTCACTTGAGGTGATCTTTTTTTATTAAACCAATATTTTCGCATCGTATAATGAATATATGCGTATATTTGTGACACCATATTGAGAATTCGTTAAGAATTTTGTTGCCGCGTCGTTTGGTTTGCTTTTTCATTCTTCCTTGATGTGATAGATAGAGTTATAGTTGTTGCTGTTAGTGGTATTAGGGCTAATATGGTTGGTGGTGTGTTTCGGTGTGTCGACGACGACGATAGAGCGATAGTATCTTAATTATGAGTAAAATGCGTTATCTAGCAAGCTGCATGATGCGTGTTTTAATAACGACGAAATGGAATCGACTCGTAAGTAGAAGTAGTAGGTATACCTCACTCACGGTTGATGTGAGCCAGACTTACTGACATTAATATTCACCCTTTATTTGTTTGATCATTTCGTACTAATATAAAATACATTTAGGTTTTAGGTCAATGAATTAACGAATCAAGACAAATAAATACAAATAACTAAACAAATCATTATTATCCTCTGATTCAATGCGAGCGGAAGACCGACCGATCGGAAGGATAATGAAGTGACGACGAATGACTACTGTCATCTCCGCAGCAGCACCCAGGTATGAATAACTTGAGACCGATCGGAAGGATAATAAAGTGACGACGAATGACCACTGTCACCTCCGCAGCAGCACCCAGCTATGAATAGCTTGAACTAAGCTACGATCCGTCTTACATATTGCGCAGTCACCCAGAACAAGTACTATTGAAAGAAATCAAAATAAATAGATTAAATAACACTTTAATATCGCGCCTTATAGTGTATCCTCTTTTGGTCTAGTTTATTAGTTTATAAATAAATCAAACCATACATGAGTTAATTAAATTATGATGAGATTATATGGACACTATACAATTTTTTTCTTTTAAATAGTTCAAGCCTAACCGATTTTTTTTAAATTCTACTTTTGGAAGCTTGTTCTGGTTCAAAGTGATTTGTTCCCACAATCTCTCCACTTAGTTGTACCTCTATATCGTACCTATAAGACACTTCGGACTTCAGCTGCGGGTAAAGGTATTGACTATTTAGAGAAGTTAATAGTTTTAACTCCCGATTCAGAAGTTATTAGCTCTCATCTCATCACATAAAACGCAGCGACTCATCGAAGTGTTTGAATCGTGATGAATCGATGATGTTTCTTTTCGTTCACCGCATATTAGTTTACTTTTTTTTCTCTTTATTTCGTTTCTTATATCTTCGTACAAAGTTTTATGTTTATGCTTATCGTAATATAATCGATTGAAAACTTCCATTAATATTCCAAATAAGAAACACGCCGGGACGTTCCTACCCATCAACCTTTCGACACCTGCCTTTCCTCACTAATTAACCCTGTTATTAATGACACATTGACGTTACTTTAAGACAGTATATGCAGGGATAAAAAAACAATAGAAACATTATTATTGAAATTGTGCTATTTCACTGAAAATTGAAGTTTTAATGCTGGATTTACTCAAATTTCAAATAAACCTTGGGGATTTATATAGTATTTTTTTTGCTCTGCACGTTTGGTATGAATCAGTAACGAATATTCAACAAAAACATAACCTATATACTTATATAAGTACCTAACTATGCAGATCATTATCATCATCTGATTCAATGCGAACGGAAGACCGACCGATCAGAGGGATAATAAAAGTAGTGACGACGCATGACCACTGTCACCTCCGCAGCAGCAACCAGCTATGAATGACTTGAACAGAGCTCCGATCCGTCTTACATATCGCGCAGTCACCCTGAACAAGTACTGTATCAACCGTGTGTGGGATCAACGGATCTCCACGAATCTAGAAAAAATAAAACTTTGATTTTTTTTCATGATTATACCTATCTTTCCATAACTTCGGTATGAGGCCGGAAAGTAGGTAGATTTTTATAATTCTTTTTCTCTGCACGTTTGGTGTGAATCAGTAACGAATATTCAACAAAAACATAACCTATATGCGTATAGAGAATCGCGCTTATAGCTAAAATGGCAAATCGCTCGTTAAAATCATCGCAATAATAATAAAAATAAAAATAAAAACCACCGTTTAGCGTTGTGGTAACTGGTAACTTAACGAGAGAACCAACACATATCGGCCATTAATACGCTTTATAGTTTATATTTGTATTTAGAATGTATTTTTCTAACGCCACTAACATTTGCTTGTAAAACGTAACATCTTTCTATCAACGCGGGGCAGATATAGACAAAACGCCAATATATTTCGCTTCAACATCAACATTTGACTGAAGTACTTACCTACCTATATGTAATGTTTAAATGGTCGATCTATGTATAGAACTTATAAATCCGTTTGGTATCTTGATGCCACGCCGCTTATAAATAAACGCTTCGGGTGCCTAATTGCGAAGCGCTGAATAAGAAGAAGAAATATACCAATGGCAAGAGATGAAATGAAAATACCTAAACCAAAAGGCAATAAGAACAGAATGGAAAGAACTGTTGGAAGAAGAGAAGAAGAAAGATGTTCAAGTTCTGTTCACGAATCGAACCCGAACGTATCGAATAGGTCGAATGCTTGAGTCGTGTATATGTAAGAACGAGCATGAGGAACGTTTTTACATGATGTCGAAGTACATAAAGAATTAACACGCGTTGAATATAAACAAGCACGCACGCACACACAAAAATGCAACGAATTAAAAGCACAAGTAAAACTCTGGCAAACAAGATGAAGAAGTTGGAAGAACTATAAGTACTTGCGTGAAAAGTAGAGAAGCACATACTTATAGAACCAAGAACAAGAAGAAGAAGTTGTGTAAAACTGTTAAAGTTTAAAGAGATGCTGCTGCGAGAAGTGAATACGTGTATGAGGCGTACTTCTTATGATATCATTGGTCCTGCAGGTTCCAGCATCCATGCTGGGCTGGGAGGAGCAAATCGCGAGGTCTTATCAAAAATTCGTTCTTCTTGGCTTCTTCACTTCTTTGATTCTCGTACCAGTACTAATGTATCGGAGTATGTACCCGAAACGACAATCGACATAAATCGCAAATATAGAACATGTAACAATAAAATAGGTAAATGATAAAAATATATAAGTAAGATATAAAACGGGATACGATCAAAATCCCGACCAATCGAAATCCCGACAAATCAAAATTCCGGCAGACCCAGTTCGGTTTGGGTAAGGAGGTTAGTCCTTATTGGGGCTAACGAGAGGTTAGTGAAATATACAAAACGTACTTGGTTTTAGCGTACTTGGTTTGTATATAATAATATTTTACTTTGTCGGGATTCTGATTTGTCGTGATTTTGATTTGTCGGGATTTTAATTTGTCATGATTTCGATTTGCCGCGATTTTGATCGTCGGGATTATGATTGTCGGGTTTCTGATTGTCGGGATTTCGATCCACACCCATATGAAACACCTCCTGGACATCTGGCTTGTTTTTTTTTCAATCGGTGTGAAATGATTTCTTTGTGAGATATACCAGGTTCATTTGCACACACGATTTATACCCGCAATACTGTTGTGCTAATACAAATTCAAAATTCAAAGAAACCATTTAATGAAGTGGGTAAGTGGCCATATCGCAGCAATGAAGCACAATGAAGGACCAAAAATGGACAATCCGTTGCAGAAAATTTTGTTCTCACGCTCCTGAGTTTTAACACAGAATATACCTACTTATACTATAACAGAAGGTTTACTTCGTCTCTATCGGCAGGCTTCGCTTGGTGACCTTCGGCGTGTCAGCCTTGTTGTGTGGATTTGAATTTACCTCATAATGCAAATAGCAGATTCAAATTTCCCGCAAATTCCAACATCCACACAACATGGCTGACACGCCAAAAGTCACCAAACGAGGCTCAGGCTTGTCGAAATTCAATGTAAATGACACGAAGATTTTCAATGAGATATTCTGAATGTTCTCGAAGGCATTTTCATTAAAACGCAATTTTTGATTTAAAGTTTTTAATTTACGTATACCTAAATAAATAAACTTTTTTCAGCTATTCTATAAAAAATCTCTCTTCGCAACTCTCATCATTTCAGATCATATTGATCGTTAAGATTTAGGTGACTTATATAATCAAAACGATAGTCCTATACTCCTAATACCTACTCTACTTTACCCACAATTTCCGGTAACTCGGTATAAACCTATATATACACTCACGAAACTAAGTTAAACAACAAAACTCGAAAACTCATTAGTTGACGATGGCGACGATGACTCTGTGGCAAGTAACCAATGTCAATATTATTAATTCGGTTATTAACCCTCTCTTAACTCGGTTTGTGGACGTGAGGACGTGTGCATCACCCAAAACGATTTTCCTGGCTTGACTTGAATGTCTTCGTTGATGTATTTCTCACATATCTATAGATATAACCCTACACATCAAATACTATTCGAAATGTTCTTAAATGAAACTCACACATACACATGCATGCATATAATCGTATAGGTTTAGTCTTCAGTTGGTCGTTGCGTTACCCAGCACCTGCTGCTATCAGCCAGGAGCATCTGCTTCCTTCCGGCATCGTCGTAGGATCGGCCGTTCGCGTATCTCATCTTGATCTTTCGATCACTATCACCGACCATGTAGTAATTAGACCACACTTTGACCGTTACATACAGAAACCAGAAACCAAACGAAAGAGTTGACTGTTTTTACTGTACCTGTGTAACTTAAATGAACGTAGGAAAAGACAAAACTGATGGACAAAGAATTATGTTTCAATGAATAAATTCAGGCAGCAGACAGCACATGATAACCTATAAATGCCATAAATAGTCATGTATAGAAAAATAGAAGATAGTATCACAAATAAATCACAAATAATAACTTTTGAATTATTGGAACAAAAACTTGTAAGCAATATTTGTTTATTCCGAGTTCAGTTACTTGAATAAAAGGTTAATTAACACAAAAAGTTCCCAAGCAATTATAAACCGAGCAGCGCGACCAATGAGCGTCACAATCCATGAATCCCTAACCTATAAAATAAACAAAGACATTTTCTTCACTACTCAGCTACTCCTACACTCCTACACACTCAACTGTATTTTTCTTCTTGCAATCGTGCATTAGTTATCGTGCATTTCTGTATGTCGAGCTAACAAAAATATGCAATGTAATTTGACTAGGGAAGATCCGGTGTTCGAAGGACCAAATCATTTGATAGATTCGTAGTGCTGATGCTAAAACATCTTGCCTATCTGGTTGAATCAATTACTTTTTCTAACACTTTGCATATTCACTGATATAATATACTTGGTAAGATCCGGTGTTCGAAGGACAAAATCATTTGATAGATTCGCAGTTCTCGTGCTAAAACATCTTGCATTTTTGTAGAAAAAATTACTGCGACGGTAATGGTTAAGGTGTTTGTGCTTTGTGACGCTAAAAACTGAATTAAACTAGATTTTTAATTCAATTTTAAGAATGCTTATTCCTTCGGTACGTATATAATATCAAATTAACAAACACATTAACCATTACCTTCGCACATACCTACACTATTCAAATTACATTGCTTAACAAACACCGATGCTGGGTCAAGCGACTAGTAACGCGACAGTTCTGACTTAGTTGATTTCTCATCGATGGAGTCGACATCTCCACCGTAGCACAATTGACAGAGTTAGGCCGAGCAACCCGAAGATGTTAGGTTCGATTCCTCGCCTGTGGAAGTTTTCTAAGTCAGATTCCGATATTTGCGGGGTCAAGTGCTATAGGTGGCCTAGCAGGAGGTGCTATGAGAATCGTATTTTAAATTAACATTTGCCTCTTATAATTGTTAATCTGATATTATATACGTACCGAAGGAATAAGCATTCTTAAAATTGAATTAAAAATCTAGTTTAATTCAGTTGTTAGCATCACAAACACATTAACAAAAATATATATGTTTAACTTGAACCCTTGAACTTGAAACATGAAATTAACTTTAAACTTTACAATTCTTTTATTATTTTCTTACTGATAGCTTTCTTGTACACATAGATTTATATTATTCTTACGTGCAGACGTAAATCCTTTTTCTTTCATCTTAAAGTCTTAAACTTTAACTTAAACAGTGAACGATGAACGAATGACTTTTAAATATACACCTACATTTAACAGCAGAATAGCACAAATAAGTAAATCTCCCAGCTCAGAAGTATTCGCAGACGTCTTAATTACCAACTCCATAATTTTGCTTTTGCTTTTCTTCCTTCTGACTTGCACTTGACTCCGCAGTGGAAGAATCATCACAAAGCCAGAAAAAAACCTATGGAAAAATGAGTATATAAAGGTGTAAATTTCAGCGAAACAATGATACGAGAATAATTTCCATAAAGGTGAATAAATTATGATCTAGATTAGATGCCTTATCGACGTTTATGCGTTTTTATTTACACAACATCAACTTCCATATCACACTTTTCCTTTTCTTCACTTCTCGTTACAATCTTACACTGAAACATATAAATACATTAAGGTACTTAAGGAAGGTGTACGTACACACGAGATATTTTTGTATTGCTTGTGCAGCAAGTTTATTACTAAAGTTTCAGCACCTTCGAAATCGATTCCTCATGAATCATTAATTAGTTTACGAATGAAACGATTGTTAACGAAAACGGCAGTTAACTATTGAGAGATGAAAGATATGTTACTTTTTCTATGATTGTAAATATATAGCTGCATGTTTATTTTATGTTTTATACATCTTTTTAGATTTAATGGATCTAAAGCTGAACAATAATAAAATGTATTTATTCACATATACAGGGTGGTCAAATATAACTTAGAACAAACTAGGTCTAGAGAAAAAGTACTAAAGAGAAACAAATAGAAACAATAAAAGTCTTACTTGTTTTTCCTGCTTTTTAACTAGATTCGTCAAGATTCCATGCTATATAAGTGCAAAAGAAAAGGCGTAAAACTTTTATGACTTTTTTGGGTGTCGATAACACTGTGTTTGGAATTTTTTGACAATTAAATTTGAGTTTTTCTTCTCCCTCTCACTCCCTTTTATTCTTAGATACACAAAAAGAATGTTTCTTGAATTTTGTGTAAGTGTAAAGTGTAAAGTAAAGTAAAGTGTAAGAGTAAAGGAAAGTAAGAAATAGAATTTGATAATATAGTTGAATGAATTATGGAATTATGTGAGGGTGAATCTTAAGGAGCATTAATTTAAAGGCTAAGAACACAAAACTATAGTCCGATAGCCGTTATAATAACGGCGTATATTATATGATGTAGATTCGTGTTTGGCTTTGGCATTTGCCGTGCAACGAAGTAATATTCCGTGCCATACGGGGTTGTAACGTTAAACGGGGCCTACATTATGGGGCACGCGAATTACCGATCGAGAGCGCAAACAAATGCTTGTTCACGCGAAACAACCGCGCCACTTAGAACAACTGACGAACTTAACTCGTAAAATCAAATTGGCCACAGAATTAGGTATATTATATACCCACCACCAAGGCTAACTATATCAGCTAATATTACATGGGAAATTTATTTATAGGAGTTTCGAAAGAGAAGATCTATAGGTACTGCCTTATTCTCGAGACAATTTCCACTAAAATATTGAAATTTGGTTAGATAGGTATATTTAGCACATGTGCTAAAATGGCTCCTTGGGACGATCCGGTGTTCGAAGGTATGCCTGTTTGGGAAGATCCGGTGTTCGAAGGACAACATCATTTAATAGATTCGCAGTTCTGATCCTAAAACATCTTGCATTTTTGTAGAATCAATTACTTTTTTAAACACTTTGCATATCCACGGATATAATATACTTGGGAAGATCCCGTGTTCCAAGGACCAAATCATTTGATAGATTCGTAGTGCTGATGCTAAAACATCTTGCCTTTTTGGTAGAATTAATTACTTTTTAAACACTTTGCATATCCACTGATATAATATACTTGGTAAGATCCGGTGTTCGAAGGACAAAATCATTTAAGAGATTTGCAGTTCTGATGCTAAAACATCTTGCATTTTTGTAGAATCAATTACTTTTTTAAACGCTTTGCATATCCAATGATATAATAATACTTGGGAAGATCCGGTGCCAGAAGGACCAAATCATTTGATAGATTCGTAGTGGTTATGCTAAAACATCTTGCCTTTTTGGTAGAATTAATTACTTTTTAAGCACTTTGCATATCCACTGATATAATATACTTGGTAAGATCCGGTGTTCGAAGGACCAAATCATTTGATAGATTCGTAGTGCTGATGCTAAAACATCTTGCATTTTTGTAGAATCAATAACTTTTTTAAACACTTCGTATACTTATCCACTGATATAATATTTTAGACGTTTATAAACTTGTGTAAAGTTGTTAAAATAACACTTGGCCTTATTCGCTTCATTCTTTTCATGATTTCATCCATCTGCAATAAAATCATAAGTTTAATACCTCAAACACAACTTACCCACATTTCACAATCCACAATATCCCCCGGCATTGCAAGGTGATACGAGGAAATGATATGAAAGTTATATGGAACGATGCGATATGGAAACTAATTTATTAGGTATACCTACAATTCCTGACGTTTTATAAGTTTGCTGATTGTATGTATTTTAAAACTATTGCATTTCACGTTTTTATTATATGAGTATCTACCTAACCACAACAAACTTTTCTGATTTGCGTATACCAGCAATGCAAACAGTATTCGAGCTCGAACAACGTGAATGCGCATTTTTAAAAGTGTTTTCACGATTTGGTACAATTTTTCCTTAAAATTTCAAATAAGATTAAGCGATTTATGTCGACGTAACGAAGGAACCCATTTAACGCAAAACTTGTTAGAACGCCATGCCACACCACGCCACGCCACGCCAGAAAGATAATTACAAAACGCGAATTGCATCACGATAACATTCACACAATTTGTTAATAAATTTCGGATTAAAAAAATATATAACTTTTACACAATGACTCACAATTAGGTTTTTCACATCAGTAAATTAAAATATGCGAACAAAGAATAAGCGGAATAAACTTGAAAACTTGTCTGCGAAGTCAGTAGAAATAAGGGTTATGCATAAAGGAAAGAGTATGTATGACTTTGTTAAATAGTGCCTTGTCTTAAGTCAGGGATGCACAGACCACCACTCGATGGCCGGTTAGAGGCCCAATGATGATTTTAGTTGGTTGGCCGCCGCCTCTTTACCAAAACAGCGAATTACGTTAATTAATGTTAATTAATTTGAAAAATGTTTTGTTAAAAAATGTCCGAATAATAAACAATTTACTTATCTATTATTAACTAGTATGTTTTTGGGGGAATCTTTTCTATCAGTAGGAATCAAAATGTGATAATTCAAGTAGTGGAATATTATTTGAATATTCAAACTATATTTTTGTTAAGTTTTCCTATAATTATTTTTGTTTATGTTTAAGATATTTACTTACTCATTATCACTTTTTCGAAAAATCTAATATAGATGTAAGTATATATTCAAATAATTTGAATAATCGCTCAATACCCTAAATGAATCTTCGATAATTGCTGATGACATTCCGATTCCATATGTTTTTGGAGGCCCTAGGCAAAGGAATCAAAATGTCATAAGTTTATGTTCAAATAGTTGAGTTTTATTCGAATATTCAAACAAGTCGAATATTCAAATATTGTTGCAAACTTCGTAATTTTTAAATGCAACAAATATTTACCTTATCTTTTAAAAATTTGACAATGCCAATAATATAGGTATTTGAATGTTTGAATATTTTGGTAAATTAATTTATAATCGAATAGAGAAAGTTACAAACACCCAGTCTGTGCATCCCTGCCCTAAAAACTCCCAGCCATACCTAGAGCCGCTTAAATTTATAAAAAATTATATGAACGCAAGTTTGCACGCCATTTAATTTATGATGGGGAAGCAGGTAACCGAGCAAATAATAAACGCCGCTTTCTTGTTACTTGTTATATAATTAATACGTTATCGAAATATAGCTACATACAAACACAAACCTTAAGCTTAGTTAGAATATACTCAACTCGACTGTTAAGTACATGAAGTCAAGCAACTATAAGCAAGTAACATTCTAAAGAAATATTAAAAGGAATAAAAAAAGTGTTATAAGGTCACATTTAAAAATGTGATGTGTATAAATATAAAAGTATGAAGTTATAATGTGGAAAAAGCTCACGCAATAATTCATATTGTGTTTATTGTAAAATTGCAAATGCACACGAAATGCAAAAAAAAAACAAGAAAATCGAGAAGAAAATATTGCAAGTTGAAAACATGGAAAAATACAATAAAATAAATAAAAACTAATCGTTTAAATGGTTGTTAGCCATGTAAACTGTAAAAAAATGTAAAAAAAGATTGTAAAAAATATATGATAATGTGCGTTGAATTTTGTTTCCGATGAACACTATTAAACTAAATCAACCGTTTGTGTTGTCGTTATTCGAAACAATAAAATTATTAGCATTACAAATTTATTTTATATATTTCTGGGTATGTATAATCGACTTGTCCACTATAAAGGGAAATTTGTTTCTTTTTTCTTGTTCAAAAAAGGCATAAAAACGATTGAAAAATTTGAAATTCTCGACGAACGATCCCGGCGTCTTATCGAAATTTCAATCTTGTCGAGATTAAAAATTTTGAATAATTCGCCCATACAGCTTAGTTTTTTTTATTACTATAAGTTAGATAGCTTCCGATTAGGTACCTACCTATATCAAAAAAAAATCTTCAGAAATTAGCCGGAGAAAGGGAAATGAATAAATTTGACTATTCGTGAGCCGTCTCTTTGGTATTGTGCTATTTGCTATTTGATTTGTGGAATTGTATACATACCTGCAATTCAGCATTTTGTTGATCTGTTTGTGATACTTTCGCATGAAGTATCCAATATTACATACTTACGTGCATGTGCGAATGCCCGAGTTATCGAACATATGCGAGTGCGAGCAGGAACACCAGGAGTCGGTGTGATTGTTAGGCGATCGGCGTGCGGCAATAAATCGAGCAACGAGAGTTATAAATTGTCCGCGAGCCTCCTATCAAGATCGAAATTGTCCCACCCCCACGGCCACGGCCACGGCGCGCCGAACGCGCAAACGTTTTCTCGCTTCTCACTCAGTACAGTTCTCAACCTCAAATCCAACTCCACAACCAACATTTTCGACTATACATTTTTATTTCTAGCTGATGCCTCTGTATCTATATCCTATATGTTATACGACGATGAGAGAGAAAACGCGTAAAGTTGTAACAAAACGATTTTATTTTTATTTATATCGTCGTCAAACATAGAGAATAGCTTGCGCTTTCGCAACGTTTATAAAATGCATAAATAATAACCCCTAAAACGTACACATATTTGATTGTTTCGAACGATCATAAATATTCAGCTCTACGTTGAATAAAAACGTGGATTTTTGTGTCCAGTTCTGTTGTTTACTATTTTAGTTGGCCGTTTTGACAAATTTCTATTGGTTTTTTAGCCAACCGCATCAGTTTGCATATTCCGCTTATCGGATTTATCAATTTGTCAATTTGAATTGTATATAATTTGCTTACATACCTATATACAACTAAAAGTTTAGTTTTTGTATTTTTGGTTTCAAATTCAAAATTAAAAATTGAATATCTTAAAAATAGTATTTTTAAGTATTAAAATTCAGCTATTTATTTATTTAATTATTTTGCTCATTTTATTGAAATTTACCCCACAATGGTTTGATCTGCTGGGTGTTCGGTTTCAACCACGATAGTCAATTTTGTGCAACAATGTCGAAATGAACAAAAGGTATATCTACAAATTACATTACGAATCATCCAATCAGAAACACATTGTTTTTATTCATTGATATGGGTTTTCATTTATGGGTGCACGTTTTCAATGCTTTTGTGCTCCAGGATTCAACAAAAATCGCCAACATATACACGCATAAATGAAATTCTATATCAATATACAGAGTGATGTTAATTATATTCATATACATTGTTTATTGCGCGTTATATTGGTAAAAGTGCAAACACTCGGAATATTGTTCTTAACTTTTCATTCTTCATTAAACCTAAAGATTCCCACACACCAATGCGATACTGCAGGAGCGGTAACGGGATCGACGCGGGATCAAATCATGTGGCAGGATATGATAGTGGTCGCACTGTGAATACTGATCCCGCATCGGTCCCGCTACCGCTCCCGCAGTATCGCGTTGGTGTGTGGGCACCTTTATTCTCAGTTGCGAATTTTTGGAAATATTCAGAAATCCCAGTTTTCACGGTTTTGATGGTTTGTTCAACTTTCAATATTTGTTAGTTCTAGTCCAGTTTTGGTTTTGCACTAAGCTACGAAGAGGTATGTCAGCATTTCCTCTCGAAAATGATAAACTGCTTGAAACACAAAACGCTTGTCGCTCGCAATAGTTTCATAATTTTCATATGTTTGTTCGTTGTTTCTTATTTTCGTTTCATCGTTTCTTTATTCGTTGTTTTTCTTGAGTGTTGTTTGTGATTTTTTATAAGTAACAACATTCATCAACATTCATTATTATACGTTGCGCTGAAACTCTACTCTTTTCTTATTTAATTCTTCATTCTTCATGGCACTACTCATTAATTATATCTTAAAGTTGCGATTATAGGTTGTGGAAATGAGAATATCCTTTATAACTTATAACAATATACAATTTTAAACCTAGGCACGAGTGCGTAACATGTTGCACTGTGCATCATATCTTTCCATGTCATGTCACTTTTCTTCATATGCGCGCTGATGCGCATGTACCAACACACAAAACGAGATGAAGAATGTAGACATTGCTGTGTTGTAAGAGTAACACTTTGATGGGTTTATGGCACACGTACATATACTTCCATTGTTTCTATTTGGAGGAGAATTATGCGAATTGTGAATTAGCATCGATTTTCACCTTTCCTCAATTCTGCAAATTTCAATTAAAGACATATAGACAAATCACAAAGAAAATATGAAATGAGTAGGTATCTACATATTTGCCAAGATTACATTTGCACATAACCTAACCTATACATTATTAAGTTGTGTGTTGATTGTGTTATACTTGACATAACAAAAGACAATTAATAAACTTAATCATGCAAATGAATGCAATTTATGGTTGTAAATTAGATGAACTAGAAAATGCCTTCGTGCAAATTCACACAACTAACAATTTTCCATGTTTAAAATTATATGAAATGACACACTTTCACAATTAGCCGATTAAATTTTAGGCCCTAACCAGCCTAACAATGTTGCTATAAACATTATAGTTTTGATTTTTTCCACCCTTATTAGGTAAAATATTATTTAAAATTTTCTCCCTGTTTTTCGTTTTTCTTTTAAGTAGACCTATATTAGTTTAACTTGATTTGTATTTAGTTTTAGCGTTTGCAGTATATTTGAATGTTTGTTGAATATGAGCGCGCTTCCCTCCATTGTCCGTTCTTTTCCTTTGTTTCAAGTACGTCGGTTTGGTCCGCTCTGAACACAACACATTTCGCCATGACACGTTTAAAACAAAGCAGATCGCGTGTTTTGTGCCTCGGAACGACGTGCTTTTTCTCTCTGCATACACTTTGTAGGTATGTGTGTACCAGAGTTGTATTTTTGTGTTGTATGTATTTTATAAATATGGCGTTCGTTGGTGAATTAAGTTTGCGTGAGCGCGCGCTTTTATATACATCGCGACATACGTCATTTCGCCGGACGGCAACCGGGGCCAACATTTTCTCATTCTCTCGTCCATATTTCATTTCACCATTTCCTCCCTGTATTTTGTACTGTACAATACATTTAAACAACTTGAAGTTATATACAATTACTAACTTTTGCTCAGTCGCGATAAATTTGAAAAATTATTGTTATTGGTACTTTTTTTATATTTGTAGTTTTTCTTGTAAGATTCGAAGTAATTCTACAAGCTGTAGTTATAATGAAATTATGAAAAAATTTTGATTGTAAAGGTTGATTTATGCACCCACTTAGAATTTAACATTTAACTCATAAGACTTAAGATTTAACATTTAAAAGATTAACTTATGTAGTTATATATCGTTTAACCATTTATATTTGTCACTTAAGATTTAAAGATTTAACCATGCTTTTTAAAACTTAAAGCATAAGGTATTATTTGTTGACCCTTAACAGTCGAGCATAAATCAACTTTTAATATTGACTTTTTCATTATAATAATTCATCAATTCGAATAATTTTAAACATTTTTGATAATGATAGCTAATAAATAATATTGTTTATAACCACTATGAATTTGAATTTGTGCTAGGGTAATTGCATAAGCTGTTCTTTCCATAACGCAACACTTCAGTCCATCCCCTTCTTTCTCGTTCTTTGCCTGTTTCATGTTTGTTCGCAACTTTTGACGTTTCTAACGCAACTTGTTCCGAAACATACTATACCTAAAAGTATATTAAGTATAGGATTTTTATTTCTAACAGCAAACAATTGCAAGAATATATTTAATTTTCGACTTTCGTGCATGTTTCGATAAAACTTTGACCAACAGCTTAGCGAACCCAAAACCTAATCCAACACATATGTTGAAATAAAAGAAGAAGAGGTGAAGAAAAAAAGGTCTAACGGATACGAATATGCTAATGAGTGTATAAATTAATATGTTGTTCGCATGCATATGCATTCTGCAGCCGACCAAACCGATTACTTACAACGAAACAATGGAACTGGCGAACAGTCGACGCGTGACCCGTCGGATCCACATAATTTTTCTTTCTCTCGCGCGAGTTAGTCAAGTCTAAAGATTGTTAGATAATATGTGAAATTAACACCGACGCACTACACCGCTTACACATACGAACTCGAAAGGCTCGTTGTATATTTTTTTCCATATGCGAGCGTATGTTTGTGTGTATGCGGTACCTTATATTGCCATTTCCTTTCTGCCAGCGCGTCGCTTGCGGCAGGTTCAGGCTTCATTCGAATAATTCCTTACACGAAAACAAAGTAACGAAGCAATGTTATAAATATTTTCATGTCCGTTGTGTGTTCAGGAACAACAGACATGACAACGCAAACCGAAATAAGGGTTTTGACTATAAAAAATCGATTTGGAATTTTTGCAATTGTAGACTCAGCATTAGAAGACGTGGATGTTAAATTTCCAGGTTCATCACGATTATAACTATATACGATCTGTCGGTGCGGGTCTTTTCGTGCCATATTATGATAGTTGAAGACCCAATAGTGCTGTAATAATATTGTAGAAGGTAGAAGTACAAAGATTGCTAATTCCGATAAATATAGGAAATTAATTATGGTTATGGACCAACTATTTTCACACCACAATTTTATTGTCTGCATGCCTGGCTTCATTACAATCTGTTTATTTTCATTGTCATGTAGCAATTTTGTTTACATTTCGCAAAGTATTTTTTTGAAAGATTAAACCCCTTTTTACCACCACTACGGAAAATAGACAAATACACACAATCAGCAGGCGTGGTGCTGAAAACGAGTCTTTACGAGTCACTAAGTACGTTCAAGGTGGTACATAATGAAACCTGGTAAAGTAAATCGCAAATCCCGAAGTTAGCAACACTAGACTTCTTTGACCTCACTTAGGTAGTTACAATCGAACATCAAAGGTATTTAATATATCTAATAATTTGCACACCCTTCATCGAAAAAGACAGAATGAAACATTAAAACCATTTTTCTAGGACCACTACGGAAAATAGACAAATACGCACAAACAGCAGGCGTGGCGCTGAAAACGAGTCTTTACGAGTCACTACGTACGTTCAAGGTGGTACATAATGAAACCTGATAAAGTCAATCGCAAATCCAGAAGTTAGCAACACTAGACTTCTTTGACCTCACTTAGTTACAATCGAACATCAACGTGTCTCATGTTGCAGTTTATTAATTTATTTGGTTTGTTTTCTTTCAGTCTATAAAATTATTATATTGTGTGACGAAATAAAATTGGAAAAGTAAATCAAACAGGCTGAAGTTGGCAAGACTGTAGTTCACAAGACTGGATGCATACAACCAGATGAGCTCTCGTGGAAAGATGGAATTGCGCACTCACGGATTACTAAACTCGCCGCTTAGCGGCTTGTTTTTAAATTTTCCTCGTCGTGCGCAATAAGCAACTTTCCACTCTAGTTACGTAAACTACCATTTTAGAATGATATCTAACAAAATTTTTAGGCTAATTTTTTACTTTTGGCTTCCATGCTTTTATCACGCCTTTTGTTTTTTATTTAAGTATTTTCCTCTTCTTGTCTTCTAATTTTCTTGTCTTCGTATTTATTATCTAAGGATATTTAATATTTTTATATAACAAAACGAAAAATTATTTATTAGTACTTTAATAATTTAGATTCAGTAAGTAAAAGAAAGAAAAATTCATATATTAAGATCAATTTTATGCCGGTTATCTCGTTAATGATAATCATTTAAATAATTCGCTTAATATAGAAAACACACAGCCGAAAAACTTGATATTTGATTGATGATGATTGATTACGAAATTATTATAAGCAGATCTTGGACAGATTGTGAAACTTGATTATTATAATTTAAGTAAGTGAGAGATTACTGATCGGCGTGCGCGTTCCTTCTTTTCATGTTTGGTAGCTATATGTATATATGGGTATATGCTAACCATCGTTGGTTATTCGACACTTTGCCTGCTTCGTACGCATTTATGGTCAGTTCCTGCTAAAAATTATGATCGATCTTTTTGTGACTAATTTACGATCATTTTATGGGGCATTTAACAACATATTTGGCAAAGTTGTTCGAAAAGAGAACACGCAAAACTATATAAATGATATCTAAGTACCGAAAAAAAAATATTTCAAGGATCACGTTCAAATTTTAATAATTTTATGAAAGAAAAGAATTAACAGAAGTAATTACTTAAACTAATTACTTAAAGTCAAAAGTTAAATTTTAACTAAAGCACTCTTTTAAGTCATCCTGAGTGCACAAAGATGAAAATTTGGTAATGTTTTAATTAAAAAGTTGTTTTTGTTTGCAACAACTCTTTCTTGCGGTCGTCGTCGTAAAATAACATTAACAACATTAAACATGGAAAAAATAGGTTTTTTACAATTAAAACGAAACGCAACATGCGCAACGCCAAGGAAACAATGACTCGAACGTCGTTTTCAATGCGTTGTGATTTTTATCGGTTCCTAATTTAATTCTCGTACAAAACGTTATTAGGTTACGTAAATTTCACAATTAGCACGGAAGTAACCACTAGCTGTAATTACCTACCAACATTTTTTTCTATACGTTTTCTATTTTTACATTTATATTTTTATTTTTGTTGTTCATAATGATATTTATCATCATTACCTGTCTAGGAATTGGACTTCCGATCAAGTTTCATCATTTTTTTCTATTTCAATATTACAGGAAAAAAAATTACAGATCAAAAAAATTATTTCAATCAGATTCCAATCGATAAATCTTACCAAAACTGTAGTTTTACCATAGGTAGAGTTATAATATTTCGGGGCAGGGTATTGATAAAAATGTGATGCCATTGCTCCCCCATATTTGTTTCCCCATAACTAACTAAAACCCTAAAATGTAGACTACCCAAAGTACAAGCACAATATGGCAATTTGTTGTACTGTAATCCTGCATGCCCCTCGGCCATAAATCGACTTTACATTCTCTCTAGACGTTCTTTCTATCAAATGTAAAGGCGGATTTCCACCAAACCCTCGTAACAGAAACGATGTTGACTTTACGATCAAATTTTTTTTTAACATTTCTGAGATCTTTAATTGTAGCCGAAAGTTTTAAGCAAAAACTGTAACACCGTGTCTACCATTTCTTATATGCTAAAATGTCTAAATTCGTGTTAGTTTGAATTCTGTTTTGTAGCTTTGCCTTTTGACATTTAAAAAATTATTTAATAAAAATTATACATATATACCTAATCAATAAAAGATGAAAACGCGTTTAAAATGAAAAATTAAAATTAAATTGAATTAAGTATAATAAAAATGATTTACTAACGTCGATAATAAACGCAAAGGTGTGCTTATGAATTTAGATAGATTTTATAGCGAAGGCGCTTCCGATATACTTATATACATATGTATTTATATATTCTTACAATGTAGGGGTGTTCATAATCCACCCCTTATTCTATATCCCTTCGGTATCCTAATGCTGCGGAGAAACCTTTCTGTTTCTATACCTTTACATTTTTCACGCTTCTCTTTCTTATCGCATTGGTGATTGGTATTGCTATTGTATCCTCGCACAACCCAACCACCCATCGTCACACCGTGGTGTTGGTTCATTTATATAAGGCAACTGTGTGGCTGGTTTGCGAAAATCGACGTTTTATATCGAGGCGCCTTTAATTTCCCCAATAAAAAAGTTATGACGGAAACGTGTGCGTGAAAAGAAATTAGAAATTATAAAACAAGATGACATGCTAAAGAAACCTTAAACTTAAACCATAAGGCAAGAAACAAAAGAATGAAGACTATAAATAAACTGTTGCTATATGTTGCAGTGGAAAATTGAAGACGTAAATTGAGAATTATTTAATATATAGATTATGGCGGATTTTACACTTTTATTGTGTTACTTACAAGTTACAAAAGTCAATTTTAGTCAATGTAATCTATAAATGTATAGTTACCTGTTTTGCAAAAGACATTTGCCCGGCTTGCTCCCACTCATCTTTCAAGCTCGGTCCGC
>JARJEB010014009.1:0-22120 GCA_030264535.1 Liometoxenus newtonarum | reverse complement strand
CCAGGAAGTTGTGCGGTGCGAACCCGTACCGATTTTTTCTGTTTTGAACGAATTTACTGAACCGAGAATTTATGTGTGTCGTAATAAAACTCGAATTATTTTGCTCGCTTATTTAGGTGAGACTCTATTTTCCCCGTTTATTGTGAATCCCAATGAATTTTATACTACGTTACATGCTTCCAGAATTAGGAGAGTCAAGGTATCTGACACCATAAATGCCTTTTAAGCCCAAAAAAATAGTTACTGTTAGTGGTCTCACGAGTTTTGTGAAGATAAAAGGCAGGTTGATAGTCCGAACGGGAGGCAAGAGCTTGTAGCCCTTAACCCATCTTATGATCGTCACTGGGTTTGTAGTTATTTTTTGACAAAAGTGCAGAAAATATTTGAGGTGGCTTGCTATGGTTGTCGAACTCAACAGGAAACATACTTGGTTATGTAGTACTTGGTATCCGGAAGATTCATCGAAAAGCAATTCATCGAATGCAATTCATCGAATGCAATTCACCGAATTGTAATTCACCGAATACGCAATTCACCGAATCCACCATTCTTCGAAAAAAATTAAGGGAACTATTTCTAAATCTGTCCCTTTAGATCAGTCAACTCTATTCTTAGTATTCTTATGTTTTTTCTTATATTCTTTTGACAAGTGTTAGTATCATATGTAACATTTTAAACAGTTCATTTAATTAAGCCATATTTAGGGATAGGACAATAAGATTAGAAAGTTTATTGCAAATACTGAAAATATGAAGAAAACATTAACTTATTGTAAAAGCATTATTCTTGTTTAGTTGAACTAACTAAACGGAATACCTACACTTGTTTCTTGGGCGTTCTTGCAATTAGTTCAACAAGATTTAACGAATTTTATGTGACCGATCCAACTTATCTATATGATCTAAAATCTCGAAGCAACCATAGCAACCCGATAAATACTGTCAAAACTGTACGTGATCGCCCGCCACTCGCCTACCCGCTCGTGGGTTCAAACATCATCTTCGTGAGTAATGGCTATCATAATCGCTCATATAATAATAAGCTATTATTTCCTGGTAAACGTTACGCAATGTATCAAGCACGAGCATTTTGCTACATATATAGTTTTTTTTCGAAGAATTGTAAATTCGGTGAATTGCAATTCGGCGTATTGCATTCGATGAATTGCATTCGATGAATTGGTTTTCGGTGAATCTTCCTAGAACCGTAGTACTTACATCAATTTCCTTGACTTATTCCTTTATCTCTTCAGTTGATACTGTTAGTTCGGTAGTGATGTGTGCGCAAAAGTACTCAAATCTGTTCAAAATGTCGGGGTAAACATTTCCCCAGACTATTCCCCCGCCGTTTCGAACAAGTTTTGGATGTACCTACGGTGAACCCATGCTCAATCGGTAGGAGTAGGGACGGCAAAAACATATCGATATTCCATTATATCGATATTAGGTTGAAGATTATATCGATATTTGCGATATATCGTAAAGAATATCGATATTTCCCCGTCGATATTTATAACGACACGATTGACATATTTTGGTGACATCCCAAATTTTTATCGCTAATTTAAAATGATTTATAGTTTTATTCTTTCACTTTCCACTGTATCAATTATCATTAACGAAGTTTATTGAAGCCTAGACCTAAGTTGTTCATCAACATCAGCTCATTTCGTTCCATCTTTGGGCAAAAGCCTCCTTCATTCGTCTCCACTCTGCTCTATCTTCTGTGTGCTTGTTCATTGTTTGCCTATGCCTATAATGTCCACAATGTCGTCCTTCCATCTCGCTTTGGGACGGCCAACGCTTCTTTTGCCGCATTCTCTGGGTCTCCACACGGTCAGAGCTTTGCACACGGTCACTTTCTTGGTCCATCTTTCGTCTCCTGTTCTCATTAGGTGACCAGCCCATTGCCATTTTAGTTCCGCGATCCGTCGTGCTACGTCTCTTACTTTCGTCTTGGATCTTCTGGATCTTATCCATTCGTTTGACCGCCTATCCGCACGTGTAATGCCCAGCATTGATCTTTCCATCACTCTCTGCACAACTCTCATTTTTTCCATGTTGTTTTCCGTGAGGGTCCACGTTTCTGACCCATACGTGAGCGTTGGCAGGATGCATTGTTCAAACACTTTTGTTTTGAGGTGATGGGGGTATTTACTCTTGAACACGTGTAGTTTTCCATAGGCAGCCCATGCAAGTTTTTCCGTCGGCTGATTTCCGTAGCTTGTGCCTCTATTCCAAAAGCAAGGGAGTGTCTGAGATATATGTATACCTCGACGATTTCAAGTGTACCTTGCTGGATTTTTATTGGTCTAGTAATTTGTCTGTTTGTCATTACTTTGGTTTTGCTAATATTCATTTTCAAACCTATGCCTATAGTGAGTTATAGGTAGCATTAATCACTCAAAAAATGCTAATAATGACCATATAACTAAATAGGTGTAGAAAAAATTTATTATTGATCTATAATATTACTGGAATTTAGTATTGATTTACAACTTTTGCAACTATATGAATAGTTTAATATTATTAGAACTTATATCATTCATTTGCACCTTTAAGGTAAAAACTGGAAAATGAGAAAGTTAATTAATAGAGCTAGGTATTATTTTTTTAGGGAATTCAGCCTTACAAGAGTTTTATATCAATTAGGTAAATTAAATTCACTAAATATATTGGATATGGTTTAGTTCTTCTACTTGGATAATGAAAATTTTGGCTTACCAAAATTAAAATATTTTTTTAAATATTCTTTAAACACGATTTGCAAGGATAAGCGTCATTGAGCGAGATATTGTCTCAAGTATTAGTCTAAAATATTTTTATTTAAAAAGATCCCATCCACAGAAACAGCAATTGATTATTCACAGTCTTTACAGAGCGGCTATAGATGGGTTACCAAAAGGTTTATTTTTTATTCGTGCTGCTTTTAGACACTTTAGATGAATTAGGAACTTTTAAGTTACCTATAACTATTTACATATATGTTATTACTATGATTCTTAATAAAACTAAAATCGCGTTTTACGCAGTTTTAAAATGATTTGACTTTGGAATTGGAACTTATGGAGTGATATAAATTACTATAATGTCTAGATCTGCACATCTAGACGCACCAATTAATATATTATGTACCTTAATTTGCAATTTCAATAATTTTGCACTATATTTTCATTGGTACTGTTCATTTTTATAATTCTGAAATTTATTAATGATTAGGTATAAATAAACACTTAAAGCTCTAATCTCTTTTGCGTTTTGCTCATATAGGTAAAACTTTTCTTTGGGCAATAAATAAATGTTCATCAAACTTTATTGACTAGTGCTGTGTTTGCATCAGTTTGATCATCAATTGTTTCTTTTGCTGTGCTTACAGATGTACTAGGTTCGTTGTCTGTATGGACCGGAAGATTGCCACTATTTGCGTCCTCGATAGCCTTTCGCAGTTCTTTTAGGCCCACTACGCCGGCCAATTTTCCGATGGCCGTCACATATGCATGATTGACACCTATCATTGAGAACAATGAATGGACTTTGAGCAACGAAGTGCGACCAACCAATTGGAATGGTGCCGGATCAATATGACAATTCGTAAAGTCCACGGGTAGCGACATTTGTTCATCTTCCCAAGTACGTTGGTCCTCTGCTGACATATCGCAAACACGTTCTCTTGGCTGAAAGATTTTAGCTGTCTATAACTATTTTAGCAAATATCACAATATCAAGTGGTTTGTGTGCCAGCAAATAATAAACAAATCAAAATAATTTTAATTACGTGAATTACGTCTATAGAGCCATTTTCAAGATTTCGACCTATAAAATACAACATCGGCTCGAATACTCAATGTCTACCTGATGAGTTCTTATAGAACGAAAGAGCCGTCCAAGACTGAGGAGATGCTGTTGAGTATTTGAATCGTTCTTGCACTGGGTTAACAGAGACGATGAAGATTGGGGCTCCATAAAAACAAAATCCGCCACTGAGTATTTATTATAATTTCTTAAATCTACTTCATTCATGAATAATTTTATGCGCTTCGACTCTTTACTGGCATGATCAAAATGTAATATTATGAATAACCAAATAATAGTTTTATTTCGTGTGCCACCTGTTTTTCGCCTGCGAGTTAATTATATAGTTGTAAGTTTTTACCTACAATTTATGATGGCTGTATGTTCTAAACAAGGTAGGCATTCATAATATCGACTAGATTGACTAGAAAGTAACACATGTGTACGTACCTCTTATTTGTGTTCTCTTCTAACTTGGAAATATTCCAGAAGACACGATGCCAGAGTGTTTGTTATAACAATAGATGCTTCCTTGAGGTTGAAGTAGACTGACAAACTGACGTTTGAATAAAAAGATTAATTTACTGTACTCACTCATTTGCTAACTTTATTCTTTAATTTTATTTACAGATCATCTTTGTCTTCATATTAATCAGCTATGATGCGCTGCAGGCTGTTGAAAATGTGGCCAATAAAACTAGTTCCTCAGCAAATTTAGCAACAAATCAAACTAGTAAAGGAATGGATAAGAAAATAGACTTACTGTCAAATAATGCCGATAGTAATAACCAGGATGAATCCGGTTTTATGTCAAAACTGAGTAATTTCATTTTTGGAAAAAGCAGTGATGCAGAAACATCAGAAACTCATCAATTTGTTCAATACGGTCCATCGCCTCCATCCAGGGGTCCACAGGAATGTAATCCTTGCAATAAGGAACCATGGATACCCATAGCAACTAATTATGGACATAATACAATCTTTGGTTTTATGCAGCCTCATGAAATAAATCAGGGCCATGGTGGAGTATATAGTCAGCCAAATTTCCAGAATCCACCAAGCGGCGCTTACGGAAGGCCAGACAATGGTTATCCAAGTCTTCCTGTAGCAAATTATGGTCAGCCGTCTTCGCCACATATATTCGAAAATTTTAAGCCTCCTCAACCTGTTCAACAGGATTTATACGGATCGCCAAACCCTCCTAAAGAAAATTATGGTCCACCAGTCCCAATTCCAGCTATACCTTCGACTGATTATGGTCCACCAGTCCCACTCCCATCGTTACCTTCGGTTGATTATGGTCCACCTCAGCCAAATTATGGTCCACCTCAATCTACTTATGGTCCACCGAAGTTGCCCGTAGAATATGCTCCACCACCTCCAGGTCCTGCTACCGGTTACAATGGATCCCCACCACCTGGTCCATCCAGTTTCGGACATCACTATGGTGCACCTAAACCTATTTATAAAATTCCTTCTAAAAATTACGGACCTCCAATAAATCAACCTGGATATGGACTGCCAAAACAAATTTATGGTCCAGGCAAAGCCCCAAGACAAATTCGTCCTTCATTAAATCGTCCCCACATTCAATTTGGGCCGCCACCACCTCAACCCGTATACAAATATATTCCTTTAAATAAAGGAAAATACAGTAACTTACCTACCAATTTCAAACCTCCTCCGCCACCGCCAAATTACAATCCAGGAGGACCAATTTTTAACAATTATGGAAGTTTCCTAAGTCAACCATCAATGCATGCTTCCGGTAATATAAAATCACAAGTTACAAATCCCGAATACCTTCCACCACCGGAACAGTTACCAATTTCTAGTGATCAAGTAAACCCAATTCCTCTACCGAACTTATCATCGGGACCTGTAGCTCCTTTGCATAATGCACAGAATTTCCACGATAATTTCCCCCAACCAGGCTCAAATGTGGAAATTCCATACGAGAGTAACGTTCAGATTCAACAAAGCATTCCAGTGGCGGATTTTCTGGCTTCGGTAGAACATCCGATTAATATCATCCATTCGCCGATACTTGATCTCAACGTAGCCAATACAAGTTCCCATTCGGACGAATATTACAGTACCATTAAACCACAAACCACTATAGGCGATTACAGAATTCAACCCACTAACAAACCATCAAGCGAATATGGAAATTATGACGATTATAAATTAAGCGAAAATCCAATTGTAGTTGACGACACGCACGCGGCTGCCGCTACTAATGCAAACAAAACGGTTAGCAGTTATAACAATTTACAAAGTTCCGAAGTTAGCGATGATTTCATCAATCAAATATTAAGAGGACTTGGAAATTTTGGAAATTATCAGACTCCACCGTCAACCTCAATGCAACCACCACCCAAGGGTGAATCACCATGGTTGAACATAGGCAGACCAGAAACTACAAAGAAACCAAAACAAATACAAATTATCATTCCATACACAACTAATAATAATTACGATAAAAAGAAGCCTCTCGGTCCAGCAGTACCTCATAATAAATATAACAGTGATTTTTATAGTGGCTCCGAGTCAAAAGAAGTAACTTCTGTCCAAAGACAACCTACCACTTCCATTATTAGCATACAGGACTTACTTAAAAGTAACAACAAAGATAGCAACTACAAAAACAAAAACCTTCCATTCGATGTTATACGTCTTCAAAAGAACATCGACGGTTGGACGGAGCAAGAATACTCTAAAAATATGCTGCCGCACACGAAAGCTTCATCCGTAGCAACCACAGCTACCACAAAGTTTATTCCTTCAAAAAGAATTCCAGATGAGTATTTAACAACTTTACCATACAACCCTATCGAAAACAAACTACCTACCACAACTACACGCTCAACTCCTCTGATCTACCATGATCACGAACCGGCTGGCAGTAATAGCAAAGAATACCTTGAATCAAATTTAATTGCGACTACTGAACAATCCACAACGCCTAAGTTTCAAAAAATAAATAAATTGCAAAGTTGGGATAAGATTCACATCGCAGTCAGTCCATTGACAAAGGAAAAGATTTATGTTGTAACACCACAACCTAAACCATCAACATCAAACAACTGGAGAGAATCCAGAGAAAATGAACGTAATTCAACAACATTTTCCATTAGCATAATTCCTATGCGCAATAAAACGGCGGACACTAATGATGTACGAGTTGTACTGAGCGAATGGCCGCACTTGAGTAAGTATTCATCAACTCTGATTTTGTAATGTTTTTTAATTACACTGATGTGAAATAAAGTGTACAATGTACAAGAAAAAATTTCACGTCAATGTACATTTTACTTTCACATAATAATAATAACGATGCTCAGGGTCGGTTTAGACGTTTTAACTGTAAGCCCTTTGGGCCAGCCCGAAGATGGAGGCTTAACGTGGAAGGCTGTATGTGTTGCTGATGGAGGGCTGGCTGTATGTAATTTAATCATATCGAATCAGTGCAGATCAGATTATTAGGCAAATTACAAATTCGATGCCAAAAAAGGTTTTTTTATGACATAGCGCCAAACGCATTTATCAAATTCGATCCCAGCCGTATCTCAAATTCGATCCCAGGTTAGTTTTGCGGTTAAGGTTAGGTTATGTACCCAGTTCGGTTTGGCTGGCAATAAGGTTAGTCCTTATTGGGGTTAACGAGAGATTAGTGGAAAACGTACTCGGTTTTAACGTACTTGGTTTGATTTTAACCATTTATACCTGAATACTACCTGCTAAAACTGGATCAAATTTGTGTGTCATAAACTCTTAGACTCATTAATAGGTTTGGGACCGAATGTGACACTAGCCGATTATTAGATGAAATCATCAGATCAGATATCATATCAGATCGTCAAGTCATCAGATCAGATCAGATCATCAAGTCATCAAATGAGATTGCATACAGCCAACCTTCCATAAGAAATACATACAGCCTTCCACCCATCAGCCATCCATGTTAAATCTGATTCTGCAGGCTGGCCCAGAAACGACTCATTTCTTCTACTAGCAATAAAAATAAAATGGAAATGCTATTCTAAATGTTTCTGTTTCTTTTGCAGTTAATAATTTAGCAACAACTCTGAAAGCACATACAACAACAGCGCGTCCGACATCGAGACACCCACTTTTTGGACTTATGGATCTTTCATCGTATGCGCCACCGGCTAATTCTACAATCGAGACGTATTCCGGGCATTCAAAGGTAAAAATACAATAATGAACGCAGGATATCACACATCCATACATCACAACACGTATTCACCACATTCAAAATACAATTACTTTTACGCTATAAAGGTGAGTGAACGTTTTTTTTTTTTTCATTCTATATGTTCTCCAACATTCTGTTACGATTGTTTAAAATCGTATGTGTTTTCTCACGAAATTTTAACCTAATAAAATTATTAAATTTCTCTATAATTCTCATTGCATAGGTGATAAACGTTGCCACGGCTTCATTGAAGAGACGAGGCACTTCCGAAGAAAAGAAAGTAACGACAACGCCGAAAACAACGACGCTCAAATAATTAAATAAGCACATTGATTAAGTTGCCATTGCGAAAAACAAAAGACAATTTTATATACTTAAGATAAGCCAGTGTAATAACCAAAGTGATGATTTACGAATTACGAGTTACGAGTGGAGTTTTCATGGAGTAAACTTGATGTTCTTGATTCCTACGACATATATAACGACAGAAAAAAGTGAATTAAGTGACACTATAAACTATTGAATATTCATTAATCTTTCCTTAGTACAATTCTTTTGTGAATATGATTTTAATCTTATACTTGTAGTATTTATTCATTTACAAAAAAAACACGAAAATCATATTTTAATGTTATTTATCGTATAAGTGTAATTATTAGTTATTAATAAAATTGTATTTTTCAATAAAAAAATGTCTCACTATATTTCATTTGCAAAGACGTGAAATTCAGTCGACTAGCGGTTTGTTCTTATTGTTCTCGATGATCTGCAAGCAATTCCATGGTCGATGTTCTGCCATATAAGGAAGTATTTTACCAACTTGCATGGATCCCTATTAAATACATAAAATTTATATTTTAATCACTGATGTGAATTTGCACCGGGTGCAATGATGAATGCACCAATTGGGTGCATTCAGTGTTCGCCAATAAGATTCGTCAGATTCAAATAATTTTAAGGTTATGGTGGAAATCTGATTGCACTCGGTGAAAATGGGTGCAAACCGTGTTTACTTGCACTGATTTTAATAAAAATAGAACATTTAAAGGAATTTATGGGATTAAATGTTAAATAACTTACTAGAAATTTTTTCTTCCGTCCTGGCTCTTGTCGAAAGTAAACCAGAGATTCTGCAGGGATCGAGATACGTCTGACACGATCGGTTTTAGTATTCAACGTTTCAAACTGACTGGATTGACAATCCAGATCGAAACGTACAGTACCCAATTGCATATCAAACGTAAATGCTGCCCAAATCCAGGCTAGAAGAAGAACGGAAAAGAACATACATAAACGATGGCAACTGAAAAATGAAGCGCCTAGAACGTGACTAAAATATGAATATCAGATTCTGAACTGAACCCAATTTATCCGGAATATATGTAGGTATGCCATGAAAGCGCAAAGAAAGGAAATTACTTTTTTCATCAAATCGTGCTAATCTTCAAAAATATCTCTCTCAAATTTTAATATGGTACTTTGTTCATTTTAAACAGGGCTTGGATGCTTGAATCCGGTAAAAAGTACAGTTAAAACAATACCGGTAAACGTTATTATTTTTGAATTTTCGTTATGTTTTGATATTTTATTTCATTTACCGGTATTTATACCGGTATATTTTTACATTTTTACCGTACATACCTATTTTACCGGTAAAAAAGACTTACCGGTAATTACCGGTGTTATTAATCAAACAATACCGTTATTTGGAGCGGAAACGTTATTATTTTTTCGTTTATTATTTCGTTAGAACCGGAATCGATGTTGATTTCGATTCCAAGTTCTAATTTTAAATAATATGGAATTTGTTTGCTTATGACTTACCGGCCAAAGGTGATTTTCGATGAAATTGTTTCGGTAACTTGAAGTCAATCTGGCGCAAATTGTGAGTTCCATTCAGAATATACTTCAATGTCACTGCGTTGGTTTTCATGTTTGAGTTGATTTGAAACCATGGAGTCAATTTACCAGGTGAATTTACCGAAATCAATGTGCCAAGATTATTTCGTTGTTGTCTGTATAGAAAGAGAACGGTGAATCCCAAATCGCCGGTCATACCCTCAGTCACAGCGCTTGAATTAACCAGCGGTACATTTTCGTATGGCAAACGAAACTTGTAAGCTGAATATTTGACGATTGGACCTTGGACTAATGAAACTCCGGGATCTTTGGCTGATACATTCATTAACTTCAATATGTCGATTTCACCTATTCCATTTTCCAAAAACAGGCAAGCGATAAAATTATTATTAAATTTATGAAATCCACCAGAATAACCTAACCACAAGGGAAATTTATGAAAATTCTTAGTTTTTTTTAATAAAAATTTGGAATTCATGAAATCCCATGTTTCTTGTTACAGAATTAAAAACCAATTACAGGATAATGAAGGTAGTTAGGTAGTAGCATCATTGCTGCAAATGTGTCCAGTAACATCCAATTACTGTAAAAGCCCGAATATTGGTAAATACTTGATTTTACCGGTAAATGCTAGGTTTTACCGGTAAATACTAGGTTTTACCAGTCAGAGTTGGTAAATCCTAGAATTTACTTTTCAGTAGGAATTGTGTATTATTGCTTGTGTCGGTGGCCCTATAAAAAAATTGGAACTTCCTGACTTGGTACCCAAAAAGGTTATTTTATGGCTTTTACCCAAACACATTTTCCCGGCTCAGTCCCACTCATTTTTCAAGCTCGGTCCGCAAACCTGCATTTCATGGCTTACACTGGGCTGTAATTACTGTAAGATTTAAAATTGTAACAAAAAAGACGGGACCGACAAGGGCTCTTGCAATCCATTTACTGTAAAAGCCCGCATATTGGTAAATCCTTGATTTTACCGGTAAATGCTAAGTTTTACCGCTAAAAGCTAGATTTTATCGGTAAATGCTAGGTTTTACCAATCAGAGTTGGTAAATCCTAGCATTTTCTTTACCATTATCAATAGCTGCATTAACAACCTTTTCAGTAGGAATTAAGTATTATTGCTTGTGTCGGTGGCCCTGTAAAAGATTGGGAACTTCCCGACTCGGCACTCAAAAAGGTTATTTTATGGCTTTTACCCAAACACATTTTTCCGGCTCAGTCCCACTCATTTTTCAAGCTCGGTCCGCAAACTTGCATTTCATGGCCTACACTGGCCTGTAATTACTGCAAGATTTAAAATTGTAATAAAATAGTCGGGACCGACATGGGCTCTTGCAAGAACCCAATATTTCACATTTTTGCACAACGGACGGAGATGGTGTAAATAAAATTTAAAATTTGAAATCAAAATATTAAAATCCCGAGTTGGGGTCTAGCCAACCTAGCACTTACCGGTCAAATCTATAGGATTTACCAATGTTGGACTTTGTACAGTAACATATTAATATATGGATTAGATTAGGCTGATTATAAATAGAACGCTCAGAGATCCTAGGATCATCTCGTTCATACCTGGTAGTTCAGCAGCAGGCGATTTGCTTGTTATCCTTCCAGTCATCAAACGATTCTCAATTGAAGCAGTGCAGTGTCGCAATCCGCTTATCATGCAAACCAGGACCAGGAGGAAGATGTGTCGCAACATGTTCTCTTCAATCGTTCAAGCAGACGCAGTAATAAATTCACATTAAATGATTTTATTAATAATATTATGTGTGCAAGTGCAAGGCATATTTATTTTTAACTTGTGTTCACTGCACGATACAATCCTAATTCAGTTTGCTAACCGACGTAGCCCGTCCCAGACGACTTTTGTGTACGGAGAAACTGTAAATGATGCAGAAGCTGCCGAGCAGCTGAGGTCTGAACTTAACAAATTTGCTGAGGCGGTTGACTCCAGAGAGGAGACACTACACTCGTGCTCCTGCTGTTACTGATATGCAGCATCGAGCCTAGCATCTGGTACTAACCTGTCCAACAGGAACAGAACAGCCAGCCATACATTTGATACAGTGTCGATAATCAGGCAAACTTGTCCCTTTTTAAGCCGCGCGCAGTCTCCATATCGACCGTGTTTCCAACTCACAACCTCCTCAAATCCCATCAACTTGATATCAACACACGGACGGACATGGACAAATCGTAACCACAACCGTAAGTGAAAACAACAAGATTCTATTAAAAAGAAGGGCTTTTATACAGGTCGCATCATGCAACTTGGTATAACAGAACAGCGACAAGCAGATTGCTATCATAACTCATGAAAAACCAATGCAAAGGTTAACTATAAAGCGATAAAAGGATGTGATAACGTCACCAAGGCCGTCATCTTTTACTTGATCCATACTGGTTTGTTGTATTGATAACATTTAAATAATTTTGTTTTTGCCTCGTAGCAGTGGTGGATTTCCAAACAGGCGATAGAAGTGCCAGGGGCCCCCAAATGTCAGATATTTTTATGTTCTTTTTTCATTTGGCTCCAAGAAAAAAATAATTGGAATTAATTAAAAAATTTATTTAAAAAAATTCTATACTCGCTCTAGGGGCCCCAAAAAGATTGACCGCTTGGGGTCACATAAAAGCAAAATCCGCCTCTGCCTATTAGGGGTAGCTGTTGATTATTAGTTTATCTCACATAGATAAAAATATTTTTGTTTTCAAAATATTTTCTGAATAAATAAATACAAAGTTTGCAAATCCATTTTAATGGCTTGTTTTATTACAAAATTGAAATTTTTGTTTTGTGAATATATTCGAATACCATGTCCTTTATATTATGTACAAATACGCCGTAAAAACAAGAGCTCTAGTGGCGCAATTGGTTAGCGCACGGTACTTATAAGGCAGTAGTCGTGAGCAATGCCGGGGTTGTGAGTTCGAGCCTCACCTAGAGCAACATTTTAATAAGTAGCCTTTACAAAGGATAATGAATATGAGAATGAGTAAGCCACAAATGTATACTACCAGTAAGTGAATTTGTTACCAAAACCAAATAATGCTAATAAATTTCTCCAAGTGGGTAAAGATTCTTAGGCAACCAAACAAACAAATTCGATTTTCAATCTTAATCGAGATCTTATTTTTATTTGTTTTAGTTTGGTTTGTTTTGTTTTGTTGTAGAACTTTAAATAATTTTAATTAATTTACATTATTCCGTGTTTTAATCCAATTATTCAAAGTTTCAAATAATTTTTCTTTCTATAATCCTTTCGTGTGAAATTGGAATTGACGCTCTAAATATTCATAATTTTTCATTTGTCGCACAACAATAAGGAAATCTAAACTTGCAACGATATCAATCAGTAAATGGAATTTATGTATAATTATGTGTAATTAATTCACTTCAGTTTCACTTTAAGAATACAGCACATCAATTAGGTTTGCAATTTGTGCACGATGATAGTTTTGAATTTTTTCTCCCACTTCACGAACTTGGATCGGAAAAGTCGAAAATTGACGAACCACCCACGACCATTTTGTTTATTATATTCTTTGTAATTTGTATTATTCATAATTACAACAGTAACTTGAAAGAATTACATCACAGATTCCAGTTGAATGAAACCGAATTTGGCATGGTAGATGGACCAAACCAAACCAAATAAGTGTAGGTAGAACTGGTTAAACTCCTTATACATCAACAAACCTAACCCCAAATTTTACCTTTGGTTCATTTTCAAGCTTATTTCTGAGATAATTTCATTTTTAGTGTAACATTTCTACCCTTTCATAAACATCAGTGACAATGAGAAATAAACCAAAATAAGTACAAGATAAAATAGCTGAAATGAATGAAGAAAACGAAAAATCCGAAGAGGAATGGAACGATTCCTTCTGTAAACTTGAAGTAAGTGTTTCAGTTTCACAATGTGGCGATGTGGCTGGCATTCTTCATATAAATGTTTTCTTTTTTTTGGTGCAGAATGCAGTTAAAGAGTTATACTACTTTAGAGATCATTATTTCGAACATCACAATATTGAAGATGCAATCAAACGCAATACTCATGTGGCGGAACAACTTCAAGGCACAATTAAAATGTTTGAAAAGTGCAAAGGTAAGAAATGTATTACAATAATAACATTGCTACAATATAATTTACAGTATTTGTGACTTTGTAGATTGTGAAAAAAAGTATCGATCTAAGTATTATTACCTTAAAGGTTATGCTTTAAATATAGTACCTACATACAGCAAAGAAGCTGAGGAATTGCTCTCCAAGGCTGTGAAACTGGATCCTAAATTAGTAAAAGCCTGGAACGAACTTGGGCATTGTTATTGCAAGAAAAATAATCTCACAGAGGCGGCTCATTGTTTTGATAAAGCATTAAATTATGTAAGTTTTCAACTGAACAAATATAATTTTAAAATGTTAGTTACGTTTTTGTTCATTAGCTGTTGAAAATTGTAGGAAAGAAATAAGACTTCTCTAAAGAATCTTTCAATTTTAATGAGACTACAGCCTGCAAAAAATGCTGAGGAGCGTTTGAAGAATATTGAATTAGGTTTGAAGTATGCAAAGGAAGCTGTGCAATTAGATACGCAGGATGGTAGTTCATGGGCTGTACTTGGCAACGGATATTTGTCTTCCTTCTTTGGCGTATCACAAAATCCAAAGACCCTTAAACAATGTCTTAGCGCCTATACCCAAGCCGTATGTGCAATATTGGATTAATTATTATTATATTATTAATTCATATATGTTTTAATAGGAAAAAGACATAGTAACTAGCAACACATCAGATTTACATTATAATAAAGCAATTGTAAGTATAGGCAAATATCTTATCTTAATATTTGGGGTTTGTTTTATAAACTTGTTCTCTCGTTTCGTTCATATAGATGCTAAAATATGAAGAAGAATATATATCAGCATTAGAATCGTTTGATAAGGCTATGAATTTGGATCCAACATGGGAAACACCCAAAATTAAACGACGTCAATTATTGAACTACATTAAAGAAATAAGTGAATTAGTTATGACGACAGGCAAGGTCAAAGCCAAAAAATTACAGCAATTACAACGTACAATAGAAACAAAGCAATTAGGACCGTATGGAGGCGGTAGTTACACATCATTAAATGGACAAAGTATTAATCTGAAAGAAATAAGCTTTAATGATCTTCAGCCAGGTTTAAATGAAGAAAAAGTAATTCTTGGTAAGGTCGTTTGTACCGTGCGAAATGAGGATACGGTGCCTTTGTAAGTAGTAATTAATCCTTTATTTTTATTGTTTATAAAATAAATTTTTCTCTTCTTTTGTTTTTTTATCAGCTATGCTAACACTTTAGTTTTTCCTCTTTTACAGTACATTCTGTTTGGTAGATAAAATAGGAACATGTGTTGTCGCTACGATATACAACTTAGCCGATGGGAAAGGTGTTATCATAGGACATTCCGTTGCCATTCCCGAACCTTACGTGTCTGACATTGACTTTAAGTATATGAGCGAGGTAAGAATTGAGTTATCTAAATGTGAACGCTTCATTTAGTCGAACGATTTATCTTTAGTCAATCGAACAAAGACAAAAATGTCTTGGTTAATTTATTTAAAAGGTGTGACGATCGGAAGATAACAATGTACACCTTTATATAGCGTAAAGCAACAAAAACCTATTGACTAAATAATAAATTCCCACATCATTAATTGCACTATTTATTGTTGTTGATATGATTTGAGTTGTTGTTGCAGGAGTACAAATTCCGTTTAATACGAATCGAGACGCCCTTAATACTAGTCGTGAACGGAAAAAAAGCCAATCGAGAACTTCAAGCAGGCGTGCAGATGTCTCTCTTCAAAAAGTTCGATTAACATTTTAGCTTTTAGCTTTTCTCATCCGCCATAAATGCATCGTACATTCTCATCATACACACTGCTGTTTAATAATCACTTAGTACTTAGTGGACCAATGGATGGTTATTTGAAACAATCAATAATAAAATAATAAAAAATTGTATAGCGTATGAATGCCTGGCAGCTTCATTCGATTCGAATATCATGCTTTTCATTTGTTTATGCATATAAAAACAAAACAAACAAACAATTCTTTGTGTCCGTTTTCACTGGTTTTAAGTACCATTTTTATCACAAACGTATATCACGTGACGTAGCAATAAACACATTCAACAATAGAAATCGTTCTTCAACTGTTTACTTCAAGCAGATTTAGATAATTGCTTAAAATCTCATTAAACCACCCCCGCTTTACGGGATCTTTAAATACAGGCGTCAGTCTTTTCAGTTCCAATTGGAGCAACGCTTCGTTTTGCAACAAATCGTTGAGTTCACTTAATAACTTTGGATCGCCATGGATTTTCAGTAGGCTAGGATATGTGAAGATGTAGTAATGTACTGCTAGTTTTTGGGCGGCCCAATTCTGTACTGTTTTATTCCCGCTGGCAACTTTGATTTGACCCATGTGTTCAGCATACCATGGACTGAAGAAGTTTGACAACTCAACGGGACTTAGATTTGATATGCCACGTGTTTTCAGACGTTCCCGAATTCGCAAATAGATTGGTTTCCGGTAGACGAACACCTGTAACAACAATGTTAATCATTTTTTTTTTAAATTACCGAGAAAGTTGTAATTCATTTTATCAAGGTTGTTAGTTCGTGGTCTAACGAGTAATAAGATACGACACGATTGTATGTATTTAGCATTCACACAGGAATAACGTTTTATGTTTTACTAAGGCAGGGGTCGGCGGACCGCGAGTTTCGGGTTCTTGCTTTTAAATAAAATGTGTCTCTAAGATTCCTTCTTTATCACGTTTCTTTCAAAATTTGACTCTTCCCACTCAAAAGTCTGCCGACCCCTGTACTAGCTCACGCAAACTAACATTATAACTTGAAAACAGAATACGCATCTGGCAAGTTTTACATGTTTACATTATTTTTCCTACGGACACCTTTCCCCTTAGGTTACAGTTAGCAAGAAAATTACCAATTTCTCATGTCCGACCAATAGTAATTAATAATGCTGAAAAGTTAAAATTATGGTAACCCAGCCAAAAAATGTTGCAATATACATTTTATATTAAATGTCTAAAAGCAATGTACATAATGCGAATGGAAAACATACAATTTCACACTCGCGTCGATTTCTATTCGTGCTTGAATTTATCGCGCTCGTGAGAAATTGAGTACTTCGACTTAACACTTACTTGATATAATGAATTTCCCGTTACGAAAGAGTTGATGTAATGTGTTCCAACTCGTTTGGTAAACATGAGCACGCTGGCGACATTATCAAGATAAATATTATTTATCTCCTGGGCCATCGAATCTAATAAATTAACATTATTCGGTATCCTAGCTAACTTAACGGTATCCCAGAATCTGGATAATCTCACTAATACGTAACAATAGTCCTTATGTACAAAGGACGAATTGATGCCCATATTCCTAGCGATCACTTCCGGCGAATTCCAACCGTTTGTGAATGCACGCCATGGTTTATCCAGACCATCAAACGTAAAGTCTCTAAAGTAAGCTTGCATCAGTTGCACCAAATTATCACAGAATTCCATGTGGAATTCGCCGTCGAACACATTCTTTTTGGCACTACGTCGCTCGTGGACGGTCAATGGTTCCAGATTCGCGAACACATCATACGTTGGCTCCCTGAATATCCAACCCGCATCGGTCTCATTACGTCCAACTACTTTCATTGTAATTCCCAAATATCCATATCGGCTCATTAGATCCATCGACTGCCCAACCTGCAGCGTATCCCCTTCTGCAGCTTCAAGCGTTAAAATCGTAGACACTAGAACGAGCAGCAGCGCACGCCACCACATCCTAACCGCGACTGAAACCTGCAAACCAAACAACAAAATTTTATTTTATTATATTTATGACAAAGTCGTGGATAATCGTATCATTTCCACTGCACGAATAAACTAAACGTTTTTGCGATAGTCTGATTGTAAAACGCACTGTATAAGTATTGATACCTATACCTAAACAACAAAAGTACACAAGTTATAGACAAGATATTTTTAATTCGCCAGAGATTGCAATTATGCGTCCTTCAAACAGTGAACTAAAAACAAAAAAACTTTAGTATAGGACTAAAAAAGATTATACTGATCTTTTCGATTAAATAACGTTGTAAATAAAAGAGTAAAGGTCGCCAATTATAAAAACAAAACATTCATTTATCTGATTGCTGATAAAATCGAATCGCGCGAAAAGATGGGAATGAAAACGGTTTGTCAATCAATTGTGATAAAATCAAACAATAACATTCTTATAGTTCTTAGCTTAGTAACTAAGCCTTTGATTATTATTATAGAATCAATTCCGTATACGTGGTCTACCATTTATTACACATTATCCTATTTGTCGATATGAATTTCTAATTAAAACTTATTTTAGTACGTGCTTTAATTGCGCAATTAGATTACGCAAAATTATAATGCAACTAATTCTATCTTTCTTTGTAAAAGTATAAACCAAATCAAGTCGACTTTAATTTTAAGCAGAAAAGTAACCCGAAACTTATTCAATTTGTTTATTGTCTATTAGTAACTTATCGAAGCGGATAGTGCGAATTTACAAGTTAGTTAATTATAAAATGACTTAAGTCATATGGCTAGGCTAGTATAGTGACATAACAAACACTCGAACACTAACTAACTATTAAGTTCCACTTTTTAAATTGATTTAGCGCATATTTTTGTTATTATATATACCTCTTTTCGAATAATTCTTTAATTTTTGAATTCCATGTTTTTTGTTTTGAAATGCTCGAGCTTGCCGTTTACCAGCACTGTGGTGGAACAATGTGTCATCGACTGTCGCAGGAAAGATAGCAGTAACGACTAGCAGTCAGTAGAAGCGACGATTTTCAGGGCTTAGACTGGTGCGAGCGATCACAACACAGTTGCACCGCGTGGTGTGGTCTGACACATATTATTGACCAGCAGGTTGCTTGCTCCCCTTGAATCGAGCAGGTATCCCCCTCATGCTCTTAGCCTTAACAGTATGGTGCTGCACATAAATAAACATATCAAAAAGGTGGACGGGGACCCTGCTGGTTTTCGCTTCGCGCGTTTTGTTTGTGCCTTGGCCCTTGTGTGTTCGTGTACGTATTACGTCCGTACGCGGTTAAGGAAAAAAGAACGCGATCCTGTTTACACTTTCACTGCACAAATGCGACTGAACTGAACTAGTAGTGAACCACCGAACGCAACAATTTTATAAAAGCGGCACTGGGGCAACGCTTGCGAGTATATTCAATCGAATTACTAAATTGTGAGAGGAAAATTACCTCTGAATACACTTATAAAAATAAAATAACAATTGACATACCGTTAGAGTTATTTAAAAAGCCCTTGTTATTACTTGTGAAGGACATACTTACAATTATTAAATAATTATCTAACAAAACCAAAAGTAGAAAAATATGAAAAGCGCACTTTGACACTGAACCGACTGAAACGTTGTAACTTCCTATTAATTCATTTCATATTATTCATCATCATCAGCAAACAATATTGTTTATGTATACAAACATTGACTACTTATATACCTACGCAAAATACTATTATCTAAAAATATATTATTACAATAAATAATGAAGAATGAAATATGAGTCGTTACTCGTTTGCTTGTTGTTTTTTTATGAAGTACACTGAACAGAACTGCGTTTTATGTTATTGCGCTTATCACTTATCACTTGAATATTACCATAGAAAATTAAATACCCTTTATGTTCATAGATTTCGATATTTATTCAACATCACAACATCCTGCCAATTAGTATAATCATTTTGACAAAATTATTTAATTAATTAATAAGAGAAATTGTAAATTAATTTAATTTTTTTATTTATAATTTAAATTAATAAATATAATAATATAATTATTATTATAATAAATTTTGTATTTAGTAGGATGAGTGATGTGATGAGCATTTTATCTCTCATTTGCAGCTGTTGAGTTGTTTGCATCATTAAAGACGGCACTTGACCATTGCACAATGATAAAGACGGTTTTCCACCAAACCGATAAAACACGAGTTTAAAAATTTTAAACATTTCCGCAGATACTTTATGTAGCAAGAATTCAAAACCTCGGCGTTTTACTTCTTGCTTAAAACTTAAAACTTGCGCTATATTCAATAGGCGCAAGCAGGGAAAAAAGGGATAGAGCGCCAAATTTTGCGTTTTGCTGCAGCTCTTACATTGGCTGGTACGTTTAAAACTAACAATAGGTAAGAATATAGTTTTAGAAGGGCCGGATTTTTTTCGGAAAATCAAGCCTAAAAGGCGTGCTTTTCCTTTAACGGGCAGGGATGTAATGTGATGCACCCCTCAACGTATGCTCAGACTGTGAAACAATAATTCAACAAAGTTCATTAAATTAGACATCAAGCAGCTTTAAACTTTTGACGCTTCAATAAAGCAAATAAAATGATGTTTCACGGACCGTTCAGCGATTTTTTTTAATTCCAGGCACTGTAGTTCGCTGAATACGCAAAGTCACCTTAGTGTCCGTTTTGTCTGTTTCTAGTGGAAACCCGCCTTACTACTTTATTTATGTATTACAGCAACTTGTAAATTAATAATTAGTTAGTTAAATTGGAACAAGGAACTAATAATAACTAATTGCACGCATGTACGGACATAATTTCTTTATCAACATGAAAGAGGAAATACATATGACATGAGCAAACCAACCAAGAATTGAAACGATATTTAGGTACTTATCCAATTCAGAAAAGATAATATTTGCAAAGAAAGTTGAGTAATCGAATTTGCAACGCAGTCAGATCATCGACACACCACCAGGAAGTTGTTTACTTAATTTATAATATAGAAGGACTTACTCGAAGAAGTCAAGTCAAAGACCACAACTTCAAGTGCACATCACTGAAGCTAATAGAATCGCGGAAAACTCGCAAGTCACAAGAACATATCATAAAATGGAAAACTTAAAAATATACTTGCATATATAAAGGATTAATATAGGTACAGATTAATTTCAATAACGAGGTCGTTAATTAATGATGATGATGCAAGTTAATTGTTTGATCTTTTACTTTTAGTTATTTTTACAAAATCCTTGTTTGTAATTTTGTATTAATTATATATTCATATGCAAAATTTAAAAATGTTAAATTGGTGTTAAGATCATTAAGAACAACTTTACATACGACGATGGCCTGTTTGCCTGTTTCGTTGGATTTTGTGTTGTTGTGCAGTCACAAACCGTGTACAGTACTCACGAATGTTGAAGAATATTGCAAAACAGTCGACCTTGTGGTGCCAGTGTGCTCATATACCGCATATTCGAATCGAAACGAACTGTGAAATAACCAACCAACCAACTATACAAAAAGAACAGCTCAGATCATCTAGCCAACAATTTTTTCCACCAAAATATAAATATAAATTAGTAAATTACTTTTTAAATTATACTGATCAATTAACGCAAGTAGGTACCTATATCAAATTAGTATCTACTATAATTTTATAAACAATTGTCTTTATATTTTTGATAAATTAATATTATTATTATGCGACGAAATAAATTGTTTTGTAATATCAAAATGACCCAAGAACAAGAAGTATTACGAGATCAAACGAACGAAATCGTTGAGAAGTCGAATGACTTTCCTCATCTGCACTCAATTCATTTTTGCTGTATGTGTATATCTATATAAACTTTATTTTACACATAGGTAAGTATAGTAAAATCGAAAGTGTTACTGATCTGCTAAAGTTAAATGAAACGAAACCGTAGCAGTAAGTAACACGGTGGCAGAATCCCATTAGTTTCACGCATAGGCGTGCGCACGGGGCGTGCCGGTGGTGCCCAGGCACGCCCTAATGCTTCAAGATTTAAAAAAAAATTGAATGTTTCAAATAATTCAATATTTAATTAATTTCAAATTTTCAAGTTTCATATTTATTAGAAGCCATTCTGCCATTATATAGTTTCATTCAATGTTGATGCACCACCCTGCACAAAACCGAACGTTCCCAAAAAGCCGTATATAATAATTTTAAGTTTGGGCACGCCCTAATAAAGTCTCCTGAGCACGCTTATGATCACATCGCTGATTATTTTTAATGTATTTGCAACAATTTCATCGATAATGTCAAAATAATATATGGTAAATCAGCGAAAACCTTCTCCCACTCTTTAATCTTCCGTTTGCACGGTCTCTCGAGA
>JARJEB010013984.1:15000-16991 GCA_030264535.1 Liometoxenus newtonarum | reverse complement strand
ATGCGAGTGTGAACGGTTGGAGCGCGTGAGTAGTCGAGTGCTTCAATTCACACGAGCATGGATTTGCGCTTTTCGCACGAGTAGCACACGATACTTTTTCGCCGAACACATTTTTTAAAGCAAAATTACAATTTATAATTTAATTTCATTCACATACATTCCCATGCATTGACATTTCTTAATTTTGTGACGTTTGTGCGAATTTAACAAATTGACATCTGATTGATCATATAACCATGGTGATTTGGTGGTCATGTATGTGACTTTATTTTTGTGCGCTTGTGCAGAGTGGGAAACGAGAAATTTGGATTTTGTGCTTATGTGTAGTGGATTAAACGAAATACTGATTTAATGCGCATGTGTACTGGAGGGAAGAACTTTGCGTGGTAAATAGGCAACTTTTACATCACGTAAACATTGACTAAAAGTGACGTTTTCCATAGTGGTCGGCGAAAAAATTAATTACTTTGATCGTGCATCGCCACTGCCATGAGTTTGACTCGTTTATTTTAGCTGCGAACATTGCGTACGCTACATGTTATGTTCGATGGTAAAATAAACTCTCTTTATACATTGTGAGTAAGTTTGGGTTTGACTGAATGGCTAAATTTGGTTGTTAAAATAGTTTATATAATAGTTAATCGTTAAAAGGGCTAATGCGAAGAGTTCTGTAAAATATGATTAATCGTACTCTGTACTTAATGGACTAAAGTAAGGCCCGCAATGTCATGGTTGCGGGGTTCGATTGCTCGCCGGATATTTCTTAACATTGCCAATGTCATATGTATTAAATATTATTCAGTAACTAATTTTTACTTCATATGATATAACAAAATGAATTTGGGTTATAAGCGATATTAAATTCGTTCATCCATCTTAACTCACTGAAAAACACCAACCTTCTCATATGAATCCTAGTGAACACATACTTTATTGCTTTATTTAGATATCCAGTGTCTGTCTGATTTTGATGTAGTATAATTTGGGGTAGATGAATTGATAAAGGTGTTCTTGTGATTATTTATAATTAAACGAAAATAAGTAGATGGTTGATAATACTTGGCATCACAATTTTAATAGTGGAATGATAGCATGCTATCATTCAACTATTAAAATTGTGATGCCAAATATTATCAACTCATCTATTTATTTCATTAACATCACTTCATCTTCCCATTTAACCTTTAAACGAAAATAGTCAAGAAAGATATCATTAGAACCGTATTTGTACTTTCCTACCAAACCGGAAATATTGTAAGGTTCCTTGACTGTGTGAATAAATTAATTGATTTAAATTTCAGATTTTTGGAAATGAAAATTTCTCCTTACCTTCTTATTATGGTGCATGCGGACGTGTTATTGCTGTCGAAGACAGTGGAGGAAATTTAAACGATTACGAAAACACCAATTGGAAGGTGCGAGCGTTTTTAGCAAGAGAAATAATTCATTCTGTTCTGAAGTTTACCAATGGTACCTATGATTTTCGTATCTATCTGACAGATATATCTCCGGATAATATTGCTGTAAATAAAGCTTCGCTATTTCTCAAATTTATAGATGTTGGTAATGTTATAATAGTCGAAAAAACGAATGGTAAGGAAAACATAAGTATGTTATTATATCATTCAAATTAACTGAAGATGCATTCAATAGAAGCTTAAGTTGTAAGCTTATATTGAGACCACTTTTTTCTTAGATGCTGAAAGAGTTAATTTATACAGGATTTGTCAAATAATAACGAGTCGCTTCCCAAATAATACCCCTTATTCAGGGTGTTCTACACGAAATTTGCGAGAAATTCAAATAAGTTGAATAACAGTTGCTTCAAGTATGATTTATGCAGGTGTTTCTTCCGATGTTTTCAAAGTTATAAAGTTGAAGATAGTAAATAGTTACGGCTCCGCAGCCCACAAGTTTTTTAATTTATTGTAGATATACGGATTCGGACCGCACAGCTTTCCGACCATGTACACTAAGATTTCGTAGAATTT
>JARJEB010013984.1:0-10000 GCA_030264535.1 Liometoxenus newtonarum | reverse complement strand
CAATACAAGACCAAACGGACGTTGACGTTAAAGTTGAAGAAATAAGTGTTTCACCTACCAGAATTGTAATTGATGGGCGAGAATTTCTAGAAGAAATGGAAAATGAGAAAATCAGCGAATTTGACGAATTGGGAATGGTTACATCTGGTAGAGAAATGAAATATAAAGATTGCCATTTAGTGTTCAATGACAAGAAAGAGCTGAATGATCAACGGAAGGAAGCCAAATGTACCAAAGAGAAACCGTTCCTCAGTGAATTGTGTAATGATTTTGTTGGGACGAAATACAATTTGAGAAGTCGCGATCAAAGGCACAATTCACAACGGGCGCACATTTCGACGGACTTGAGGCTAAATCAGGATCGACAGGAGCCTCTCCAAGAACATGAAACCGATGTGATGTGTCTGGAATGCCAGGAAGCGTTTGATAATGATAAACAATTGAAAATACACATGCGGAGGAGTCATAAAAAGAAGTTTTTGTGTAATGACTGCGGGAAAATGTTTACGACGAAACAATATTTAAATAGACATAATCACGTAAGTAAATTGGTTCGATTAATTAAGTTAGAATCTGATAACGTCACAGAACTTTCCGATACCGCACATAATTTTTTTGGGGGGTAAGACTTATCTTGACAATTTTTTTATTAATGGCGGCCATGGGGTAAGACCAATTAGAAACTCAAACCGTGCATGTGCGTAAATCACATGCTACTGATTTCCCATTCAGTTTACCCCATGACCACCATTTTTACCTCTGTCCAAGGTATTGGATTGCCCTATTTCAGTTTGATTTTGAGATAAAGGCGCCTTCTTTCTTTACCGACCGATTTTCTAAAATTTGAACGTTGCGTTTTATTAGGGTTCTGAACCGGTATATCAAGTTTCATCTCGATCTGTTGTTTGTTTTGGGCAGAATCTTGATCACAGCGGACATACCCACACACGGATATCACTACAAAACCCACTTCGTGGAGATTAGTTGAAATTTTTGCACGAAAACGATTATAAACTTATAACTCGCTAAATATTGATTTTAGCATAAAAGTATCTATACAGAATATTCATTTATCAAAATCACACTCTTAATTTGGACCATTTTTATAACCCATTCAGAAAAATTTTTAAAAAAGTGAAAAAAAATTGAAAATAACATTGTAGGCAAAATGGGTCGCATACATAGGCTAAATTGTTTATTCAGGTCAATAAAATATTGATGTTAGTGTAGTTGCCTACGATAAAATTCAAATTTTTTCACTTTTTTTTAAGCAATCGGACCATGGCCGGTATTAAAAATTATCAGAATGGGTTAAAAATGGTCCAAATTAAGAGTTTTTTCTTTGCAAACTATTGCGCAGGAGACCCATTAACATGACCTAAAGTTTTTAACATGTAAATCTCCATGGCCACTCGATAAATGAATATTCTGTATAATCTGCGAAATAGTTTTCAATTTCTTGCAAGATTTACCATTAACATCTCTTCTAAGGCTAATGGCTTGAAAGATACGTGCTACCATGTCAATAATCCCATAACAATCACCATCATAAGAATAGAATTGAACAATGCTTCTAGGGCGACTCTCCATTACGCTGATACTCGAAATTGACAATACAAACTTCATAGGAAGGATATTGTTATAAATATTGAAACTGACGTTAAACTTCATCGAAATTAAAATAAATCGGTGCGTTAAATTCGCACATTGAAAAAACACATGCACATACTACCGCACATGCACATAGATCCACACATACACGAAGACCCGCACATACACCATAACGTGCACACAAACACACACACACACACACACCATAACGTGCACACAAACACACACACACACACACACACTCACACACTCACACACACTCGCACACGCACACATACATATCACGCCAAAAAGCACTTTTTTGGACACAGGGAAGCGATATTCGTGGAGATCCGTTGACTTCGATATTTTGGGTGAATCCGTTACTTCTGGTATGAAATCATGTTTCTCAACTTTTATTAGGTTATTATCGAGGTTTTTATAAATACAGTCTGAATATAAATGTAGGTTTGATCGATGACTAGCTTTTAGATTAGGTTGGTCGGATTACTTTAGTAATCTAGTTTTATTTTCTTCATTTCATAGGTGCATACAGGTGAAAAACCGCTCACATGTTTAATGTGTAAACGTGGCTTTGCCTCCCGATCGTCCCTCCGCAACCACATGAACTCTCACAACGATGTAAAAACGCAGAAATGCGAACAATGCGATCGGGGATTCTCCCATGCAGCAAACCTCCGCATGCACATGGACATACATAACGGAGTAAAAGCGCACAAATGCGAACAATGCGATCGACGATTCACCCAGGCATCGAGTCTGCGCAGTCATATGGACATACATAACGGAATAAGAGCGCACACATGCGAACAATGCGATCGGCGATTCACTCGGGCAACACACCTCCGCACTCATATGAACATACATAACGGAGTAAAAGCGCACAAATGCGAACATTGCGATCGGCGATTCACCCAGGCTGGAAACCTCCGTACTCACATGATAAACATACATAACGGAGTAAAACCGCACAAATGCGAACAATACGATCGGGGATTCGCCCATCCAGCAAACCTCCGCATGCACCTGCACATACATAACCGAGTAAAAGCGCACAAATTCGAACAATGCGATCGACGATTCACCCAGGCATCGAGTCTGCGCAGTCATATGAACATACATAACGGAATGAAAGCGCACAAATTCGAACAATGCGATCGGCGATTCACTCGGGCAGCGCACCTCCGCACTCATATGAACATACATAACGGAATAAAAGCGCACAAATGCGAACAATGCGATCGGCGATTCACCAATACATCGAACCTCCGCACTCACATGAACATACATAACGGAGTAAAAGCGCACAAATGCGAACATTGCGCTCGGCGATTCACCCAGGGTGGAAACCTCCGTACTCACATGCACATACATAACCGACTAAATGCGCAGAAATGCAAAAATGCCCATCCAATCTTGGACCCTACGCAGGCACATGATGATACGTAACCGAGAGTCACCTACGGATTCACATCGACTATAATTGAACGATTTGCGATGGAATCTTTGACACTTCCAGCGCCCTAAAAATACATTTCCAATTTCATAATATTGTGAAGAAAACGAACAGAAACAAATCAAAGAGACTGCAGAGGGGGCGCAGCAACAACGATTAACACAGTAATATACTGAACCGGATTCTGATTTCAGTGATAGTAACAAAAATCGGTGGTTAAATTTGCACTGCTCAACTTTCCGCCCGTTTGCACTACGAGTTCTTAGAAATCGTCGATCGAAAAAGTAATTTTGATCGGAAAGTGGAAATGACATCGATTACGATTTGATATTACTAAATTTCTCTACAATTTCTACTTTCCACATGGTGGCTGTGAATGGAAAGTAGTGCAGTGGGAATTTAACGCACCGATTTTTTTAATCGTGTAAAATTTTCTTTCTTCTAGTTGATTAGTACTAAAATTGTTTCCCACGCAATGGCTTTTAAATTTTATATTATTTGACTACCTACTTTTTTCTGATTTCATTTGCAAATTTAAAAAATATATTTTTTTGAGTTATTTATTATCTACTCAATTAGGTTAATGTTAATTCTAATGGATTTTATCTCTAAGTTTTTAAACAAAAACTAGAATTATACAATTAGGACATTTTTTTATATTCATACCTATGTATACCGTGTAGGTATACTCAAATCAAACTTTAAATGAAATATGTTCATATTATAAATGTCAATGACAGGAAATAAAAAGAATACTATGTTCGACGCTGTTTGATAAAGATAACTTTATTATTTCTATGTACGACAGCTTGACCAACCACCCGGTATGGTCCAGTATTCAAATGTCACGAAATTAGTTGAAGAATTAAAAATACTTAAAAATAATTTTTTTGATTTGTGCCGAGTTACTATAAATCTGTAATTATTTATAAAATCTATAATTATTGATGTTAAGAAAGCATTGATGCCTGATTGATTTCGCATTCATGCGATTTCACCAGGAAATTTAGTTCTTCCTCGCTTCATAGTATTTTGTGATTGATAGCTAATGAAGCAAAACACGACAAATAAATCCACATATCGTATTGGCGTATTGCAATTTGTGATTTTGTGACTATAATAAAGTCACTTTCGTCGTTGATGATGAGATATAGAAAACCGCAGCAATTACACTTTTTTCTGAATAGCAAATGATTTCCCCTCAAGGCATTTTCTTTCATCCGGTCTTACCGTCTTATATTTACTGCAATGAATTCTCTCCCTCGCAATAGATTTTCTAATTGACACCTTGACCACACTGCAAATTTCTACGCTTTGCTAGGCATTGGCTTGGCATAATGCGCGCATCACAAGTTTCACTTGCACACTTTATATTGAACTGTTGTTTCCGTTCTTATTCCTTTACTCGGTTATTAAAATATCTACCTATATACAATATTATTTATATTTGTATGCAAATTGGACCGTAAAATCGATGCGACGATTCGTTGAACAGTAAACGAATTTATTTCCAAGTAAACAGAAATTGAGAACTTGAGGATATCTAAAACAGTGCAAAAATTGCATCCTTAGCAAATAACTTTCTCTGTTTCTTACTTACCTAAATGTTTATTTAATTTTACACAAAAAGAATATCTACCTGTAAAGTTATAATTGATTAAAAATATTAAAATAAACTTGAACTATTGTAAAATGGAATTTATACTTATAATTGTAAAAGGAGACCTCGTCTTTTAACATTATGCGATACCTAATTAGGTAAGGTCTAATTTTATGTCAACTCGTAAAGGAAAAGATAATTCTAAATAGGAGTTTTCCGTTTTTCTATACAGAATAGTATTTTTATTAACATATAATCAAGGTCAAATATTCCAAATCGATAAAATTCCCAATATTTGTTTATTCTTTGTTGTCAATTATAATTTTATTTTTAGGAACTATTCGTATTGTTTTTTTTATTTTCAATGATTAATGCTAATTTATTGTAACTTGTAAGCATTGAATTGTTTGAGGTGTCAGTAGCAACGCAACTTTATAAATAAACTCAAACAACATTTCCATCCATAACATTATTTATTGTTTATTTGTTTAAAACGATTTCATATAATAATATATAATTATATTTATAGACATAAGTAAATATATTCAAGGATAACACAACTTACACAACACTCAAAAGTCAAACTTGAATTCCTAATATAATGACACTGGCTAGAAGTTATAAGTCAATTAGCATTAAATTGTGATGTCAATATCACATACTTTTAAGTCTTCTAGGAAGTTATTGAATATGATTAATCCATTATGTACTTGAAGAAAACCGCAGGTATTTCTTGAAGAACTTAGCAGAAGTAATTTGAACTCGTGGGTTCAAATCCCAGAGCCGCAGACAATTGTGTCGACTGTGTTCAATAGATGTGTATACTGTCAATGTTACATGTCATAGAAAACAGTCGTTTATCCAAAGTAGTCTGGAATAAAAAGTGTTCTCGGCGATATAACACACACACACACACATAATTTGAATTTTGTAATTTTCATATTACGCGCTGAATCTTCTTGTAGTTATTAGTGCGCTCTGTTGGTACTTTTCCTTAGCTCGTTTAGCGCGCAACGCGGTTAAGAAGTATTCTTCATTGGTTACTTCTTTAATTCTGTTAAAGATGGCATTGCAACTCTACTCTAACAAGAGCCACTATTACTACTTAGTAATTACTACTTTTCCATAAGTATTCTCAATTCGCCATCAGTTTTGATTATACTTGGAAAATAAATAATAATAAGTAAAACTAATAATAGATAATTCTTGAATTGATCACATTTTCTTTATTTAGGGTTCTTAAGTAAAATGAAACATGAATTAAAATTTACAACGTTTTAATTTAAATTACAATTTTATAGACATTTTATAATAAGAAAAACAATTGTAATTATCCAAAACTAATAGTTTTACGATCAATCGATCCATAGAAAAACAACCAATCAATTACAACCATGACTTTAAATGGAAAATAACGACCTAAATTACGACTTTTCTTATTGTTCTCTTATAACTAACATTTTCTTGTTACAAACTTTTATTATAGCATTAGAGATTACACATTACACTTCAACACGCTGCATAAACAAGTTTAATTGATCAAAATAAAAGAAATAACAGTCAACAATACAATACAACAATAACGCATATAAGTATACAAAAACATTATTTTATTGTTTTTTTTTAATACGATTATAACAATCGATTCTTTTTTTTCATTGAAAATAATGTTAGTTTTTCATTAAAAAGTTCAAAATGTAACTGAAAAACTGTGTTAATAACTGAATACCAACAACTTTTATACTTTTATTTCTTGATGTGTTTGCCGATGCTGATTATAGATAATGTTCATCGCTTTGCATGCACATTGTTTTGTTTCCTTTTTGTTCAAATTGCTCTTTTTATTAGGTACTAGAAAAGTATTCTGTGGTTTTTAACTATTAGAAGAAAAACTGTAACAAGTAAAAAGCAAACAAATACAGCGAGATAATTATTAGATAAGGCAAAAGAAGTTTAGCATTATGCAATTTAGACTGGGTGACAATTTTATTTTTAAATCTAAACAGTTTGCGTCCATGCGTCAATTAGTAGAGTTCGTTGACAATGTTGTTTCAAACGCGAATAAGACAATTTAACATTTAAATATTTTTAATGTTAAACAAGAACCAGGAAAGTGAAATGAAAGTGGCGATATTTTTTATGTTTAATAGAGCGAGGTGTTTGTAATCATTAATCGATTTATTAACGGAAATGAATATTTGTCATCGCATAATTAGATTTTTAAAAGTGTGAAAAGCATTTTGAAGAATACTATACGAATTTCATCACGGTTTCTAGCTTTCAAATGAAATTTAATTGCTTTCAATTTTATATTTGTATTCTAATTGTGGACTAAAGTTGTAGTTAGTAATCGAAAGTCGCAGTTAAAGTGCGCAATTTACAAAAGCTCAATTAAACCGTTGCGAATGTCTTCATCGTAATGTAGTCGTTAACTTGCTTAAATTTCGGAATATTTTATGTTTGCACATGTGGATCAAAGTTCAGACGGAATATTAAAAGAAAAAGTGAAAATATGTGCGAAAGTCGTGTATTATGTTGACATGTCAGTATCTTAATATTACAAGTTTAAGTAGAAACGTCGGTTGAAGGAATTTGCTTGACGATGTCATCCACAAGGAAATTCCGTATTCCACGTTTGGGAAATTGCATATGTCCGTGTCTAATGGAAAATTTTACGTCTCAGCGCCGACGCCGGCTATATGTTGGTAAATACCTTGGAAATGAGTTTGAAATGGTGAAATTTTATATTTTGATATTAATTCATGTATGTAGCATGTAAAATATGAATTTTAGTTATTTAGGAAATTTTACATTGCGACAAAAATTGCGACCATCCTGACATTATTGTATTGTACCAGGTAAATCCTGTCACCCTGTATATGTATATGTATATTTCGTATGTTGATATAATAAGATTCATGGTATAGGGCTAGGCGAATCAGCAACAAGTAGAAGAGAGTCAGTAGTATGTTTGAGGGAGAGCAAGTATTCGAACCGATTTGACTTGGTAACCGAACAACAGGAGACTTGCTCTCTTAAATCGGCGATCTGAACAAGAAAGCAGAAATCAAAGTCGCTCCGCGTTGTCCAAACTTTGAAATTCAATAAATACAATTGAATTAATGGTCCCTTTATTTGTATTTTGCAATTCGAATCTCTTTAGTTCGTACTCTTAGAATATAAAGTCATTTTAAAAACGAATAAAAAATAAAATCGGTCAATCGCATGCGCGCACGCAAGCTGCAGAAACTGATGATTAGCCGTTACTTCTTTCTGATTAGAAATTACAAATCACAAATTATATTCTCAACAGTTAACACAATATAAAAACCATGTGTATATGAGAAAAGTGTATTCAGGACGAATTGGTAAAAGACTAAAGAGGAAAGAAAGTTGAAGATATTTCTCTAAAACTTTTACGTTACGTTCAGCTACTTCTTACATTTACGAGATATTTCTAATTTAATTACTAGATTTAATTCACCGGTTGAATCTTAATTTGGATTTCAATGTATTTATTAATCGCTAATTTACGATCCACTTATACTTATGTCTTAAGACTTAAATAAGTATCCCTAAGAATTTCCTTTCTTGTTTTCAATTTTAATATTTCTGGAATACTTCAAGGATTTGTGTCGATATTACATATACTTTACGGGAATTATGACTATATGGTACAATTTATGTACCTAATCTAGAGCATTTATGTCGAAATAATTTTGTCATTTTGTTATGAATCTTATTCGTATTTATGAGATTATGTCCGTTTTCTAATTGGCATACAGAAATTGTATAATAATTTAATAATATCTTCAATAAGTTCAATAAAATTCTCTTTTTCTTGCATTAATATCAATTTATTAACAAACTAAAGGACGGTTTATGATTGACATAATATTAACATAAGATATAACATAAATAGTTCAAGTATGTGAATCGCCATATTACGCTCGTTATATGATTCAATCATAAATTCACATAGTTGAACTATTTATGTTGTAGGGACTGTGTCCCAACATATCTTCTACAACGCTTCTACTATACTTTATAATGCTATATATGTTACCGCTAAAGCACGAAAACCGTTAATGTGCACATGAACTAGCTAATCTGCAGATTAACTGATTTAATGCGTTAAAGTACGGAATAAAGAGTTTTTCGCATTTTACCTAGGTATGGCATTAACGGCTTCTCTATCGTTAAAGTTCAAAAGTTTTGAGATAATCTGCAGAATATTAGTGTATTAGGTATTAGCGTATTAGGTATTAGCGTATTAGTTATTAGCGTATTAGTTATTAGCGTATTAGTTATTAGCGTATTAGTTATTAGCGTCACATTCGGTCCCAAACCAAGTACGTTAAAACCAAGTACGTTTTGTGTGTTTGCACTAACCTCTTGTTAACTCCAATAAGGACTAACCTTATTGCCACCCAAACCAAGTACGTTAAAACCAAGTACGTTTTGTGTGTTTACACTAACCTCTTGTTAACCCCAATAAGGACTAACATTATTGCCACCCAAACCAAATACGTTAAAACCAAGTACGTTTTGTCTGTTTACACTAACCTCTTGTTAACCCCAATAAGGACTAACCTTATTGCCACCCAAACCAAGTACGTTAAAACTAAGTACGTTTTGTGTGTTTACAATAACCTCTTGTTAACCCCAATAAACTAACCTTATTGCCACCCAAACCAAGTACGTTAAAACCAAGTACGTTTTGTGTGTGTACACTAACCTATTGTTAACCCCAATAAGGACTAACCTTATTGCCACCCAAACCTAGTACGTTAAAAATGCTGTTGTTCCAGCAATGACTTTATTTTCAATTTAACGAGTGCCTAGTAGCCACTAGGTAATGTGCAGATTATCTAGGTAATTTGTAGATTACCTAGGTAAATTGAGAAATGAAACAATTTTCGGCACTTTAACGGATCACCCTAGTTAATCTGCACATTACATAGGTAATCTGCAGAATAACCGATTTCCGCACTTTAGCGGTAACATATATACTCTTTATTTCTTGCTTACAATATTTTCTTACAATCTGCTGACCACATGTTTTTCTTCTACCTGTACGTTTCAAGCTTTCTGCTACTCGAGCAAGCTTGAGACTATACGGACTTCTTCTTCAGCCTTTAGCTCGTACAGTTCACTTTTCTATTTTCATTTCCAACAAATATTTTGCAATGTAACAATAAATCGTAATTCAACCAGTACACGCGTGTGCATGGGCGTAGGCAAGGTGGGGCGAGTGAGCCCCCCCCCCCCCCCCCCCCCCCCCCCCCCCCCCCCCCCCCCCCGCGTCGCCCCCCTTTTTTTTCTCTTTTTTT